>JAJOOO010019402.1:0-10083 GCA_029582685.1 Solanum piurae | reverse complement strand
TTAGCCGATGAATTAGGAGTGTAGTCAAATTGAATTCACTTAATAAATTCGGCTAGTGATTAAATAAGGCGAATTAATATAAATTAATTAATGAGCTTCTTAATTTTAACAAAATAAAATAATTGACTTAATTATAAACTAATTAATTCAAAAAGGGTAAACTATTATATAACTAAACTAAATAGTAAAGTATTTAAGCGAAATAAAATCTTTTTGGGGTGACTTTCGAATATTTATGAAATGTATTAATTATATATAAAAAAAAATGTAAGATATAAGTATTGTCTAAAAATTATAATAAGTGACATAACTTATTTAAAATAACTTGCAAACTTTTTTTTTTTTTTTTTGAAATTTATAAAACTAATTATTTTAAATCATTTGAAATCTAAGAAGCTCGAAAATTAATCGTTATCGGGGAGGGTCAAAATTGGGTTTTAACAACTGTCCCTCATTTTACTTGGATTGATGCAAGAAATTCGAGGAAAATGAAATTGACTAATCCAATTTTGGACTGACCACATCTTCATTTTTCAGAAAAGGGATTTGGTACGGACTTTAAGAATTATGGCCGAACCCCGAAAATGGGTTTCCTACATATCTCAGGCTATATGAGAATTCAGGCCACTTGTAGTTCAATATGTTTGATTTAACGCACGATCCTAAAAGAATTCAGAAGCCATCCTAATACCGAAATATGAAGGTACCTGAATGCTTGAGGAAAAGATTTAAGAGCGAATGATGGAATACAATCGAGTTTCAACACTGATTCTTCCTACATATCCCTAACTTAAGGAATCAGGCTGCTTGTAGTTCGACTCAATCGGTCAAAAAGGAAATCTATTATGCAAGATAACCTTTGGTTCTGGAGGAGTGACAAATGAGTCGAGTATGAAAAGGAGGCTTGCAACCTCTTAGCCATGAATGTGGTGCACTTCACACCCATAATTAATAACTTACACGGACATAATTTCCAAATCTCTTGGTGCATTGTCACTCAGATTGGAAAGCTGCTTCCGGTAGAGACCAAAAATTTCCGAATGCGAAACCAAAACCGACAACCTAAAGAAAAACCCACATGCCTTCTGATAGGGGTGTGGTTTGATTGTGGTGGAAGTCGCTCCTTTGCTCGCGTCCTAAGAGTTTGGCACTCCTTTTTGGACTATGTCCCAGTTCGCTGCTAAGAAAAGTTCCACGTTGTGCTGCATCCTTTTTGATGTCGTCCGCACCTGTGGTTTGTTTTGGAGAATTCATCCTTTCGGATGCTCTCGACAAAGACTGAGATAAAACTCATTAGCATAAAAATACAATTCAAATGGGAGACTGTGTCTTTTACCGTGTTGACACTTAATTGTTCTCCTTGATCATTTGACGTTAATTCTATCAGGTTTGACGTGAAGCAAATAAAGTTTGTGTCTCATATTTGCAATATAATCTTCAATGTACTCTTCCTTTGAATGTCAAAGTAATAAAATAAGCTGATGTAATATGTTGACGGTTCTCTTGATCTCATCTTTGCAAAAATAAAAATAAAAATGATGCAGTTGATGTTGATTCTCTTGTGATGGGCAAATCTTTCTCTTGCGATGCATAACTCGTTCTCATGCTATGCATGAATCCTTCTCTTGAGATGTAGGAATTCCTTTCCCGCGATGTATGAATCTTTTTCCCGCGATGCATGAATCTTCTCTTGCGATGCATGAATCTCTTTTCCCGCAACGTATGAATCTTTTTCCCGCGATGCATGAATCTTCTCTTGCGATGCATGAATCTCTTTTTCCGTGACGTATGAATCTTTTTCCCGCGATGCATGAATCTTCTCTTGCGATGTATGAATTCTTTTTCCGCGATGCGTGAATCTTTTTTCCGTGAAACATGAATCTCTTTTCTCGTGATGCATGAATCTTTTTCCTGTGATGCACGAATCTTCTCTTTTCTCGCGATGCATGACTTTCTTTTCCGCGATGCATGAATCTTCTCTCCCACGATGCATGAATTTTTCCTCCGCGATGCATGACTTTGTTTCCCGCGATGCATGAATCTTCTGGTGATGCCTCCCTGATACCGAATGAAGATAATGCTTCACCGAGTAACATAGGTGGTCTTTTGGGTATCTCTTGGACGGCGGTATCGTCTCAATCGACAATATAAATAAAAATGACCCTCGGAGTAGTGGTGTCATCTCATTTGACAATACGATATAAATTACTCTCCGGGTAGTGATATCATCTCAATCGACAATATAAATAAAAATGACCCTCGGAGTAGTGGTATCATCTCATTTGACAATACGATATAAATTACTCTCCGGGTAGTGGTATCGTCTCATTCGACAATACAATATAAATAACTTTCAGGGTAAGAATATTATCATATCTGATAATATAATGCAGATGAATATCTTCCAGGTATATTTAGCTGCTGGAAAGTAATAATATTTTTCTCTTCAAGGTTTTCATTTGTTCCATCTCCGAACATAATTGCATGTTCATTATGAACCTTGCCTTGCTGAGAATTTGAGTAAAGTAATGCTACTCATATTCCCAATTCTTGGTATAAGAAGCATAAAATATTTTCTGCATCCACAGAAAAGTTGTCAATTTGGGGAGGTCTTCGCCCTTTTGACTTCTCCATATTCATTGAATGGAAGAATATGCCGATCTTGAGGTACCCTGTAGACCTACATCCATAGAAAAATTGTTATTTTAAAAATGAACTGATCTATGTCGATCTCTCCGGTTGTTTGCTAACTCCGGTTGACTTTTCCGATCTCCCGCTTCTTGATAGATAAGACAAAATATTTTTATGCAAAGGAAATAATTGAAACATGGAGGGGAGTTTTTAAGGAAAATAGATTTTCAAAGTAATGTTTGGAAAAAATCACTGCCAAGTGTCATGTCACGTCGAGCTTAATGAACGTCATTTGGAGTTGATGCATCGAGGTCCATCTGATTACTTGTTGGGAAGTATTCAAAGTTGTTCCAAACTGCCAATGAACTTATTGAATTTTTTGAGGTCATTCTCAAAAATTTCTGTCCCAGTTAACTATCTTGGTGTATCTTGAACTGTTGATGAACGAATCATGGAATTTTTGATATCTTCTCAAAAATTCTGTCCCAGTTGCAAATTTCAAAGTAACTTCAGTATCGACTTTGTTGGAGAGATCTTCTTCTTGAGAATCTTTGAGTCCCTCTCAAAAATTCTGTCACAGTTTCTATTGTAAAGGAAGAATAGAAATCTTACGGGAGATATGACCGAGCCCTTGTGGCGCCAACTTATCCCGTTGAGGCAGGAATCAGTTCAAACGTAGTTCTCCTTTCTCGAGGATTAACCAAAATAAGAAATTTACAAAGAAACCGACCGAGGCCGACCTAAGCCGCCTACGTATCTCATTCTTGAGAATTCAGGTCGAACGTAGTTCAAGTACAAGAAAATATTAAAAGGGTAATAAAGGGGTGACCGAGACCGACATAGGCCGCCTACGTATCTCATTTTTTGATAATTCAGGTCGAACGTAGTTCATTACATAGGGATAGATTCTCAACAAAGCAATTACGAGCGAATAAAACGATCACAAGGAATTAACAGAAATACAAACTAAAGTCTTCACACATAATATCTCTTGACAACATCTGAGTTGATCGGTTTTGGCCATTCGGTGCCATCCATCTCCGACAGGACCAAGGCACCTCCAGATAATACTTTGCGAACCATGTAGGGTCCTTGTCAATTTGGTGCAAATTTCCCTTTGTACTCATCCTGATGAGGGAAAATGCGTTTGAGAACCAACTGACCAATTTCAAATATCCTGGCTCTTACTTTCTTGTGGAAAGCACGAATCATTTTCTGTCGATACAGTTGACCATGAAAAACAGTAACCATTCTCTTCTCATCAATCATTGTTAACTGATCACTCCGCTTGCGAACCCATTCAACATCACTCAATTCAGCCTCTTGGATGATTCTCAATGAAGGTATTTCAACTTCTGCAGGTATAACTGCTTCTGTTCCATATACTAGTAAATATGGAGTAGCTCCAACTGATATTCTGACAGTTGTTCGATAACCCAACAGAGCATACGGCAGCATCTCATGCCAACCTCTGCGATTATCAATCATTTTCCTCAAAATCTTCTTTATGTTCTTGTTGGCAGTTTCTACAGCTCCATTCATTTGGGGATGATAGGCGGTTGAGTTTCGGTGAATAATCTTGAATTGTTCACATATTTCTCTCATCAAATGACTGTTAAGATTTGCTCCATTATCAGTAATGATGGATTATGGTACACCAAACCTACATATCAAATTGTTGTGAACGAAATCAGCTACAACCTTCTTGGTTACCGATTTATATGAAGCTGCTTCCACCCACTTGGTGAAGTAGTCAATGGCAACCAAAATGAATCTGTGTCCGTTAGAGGCGGCTGGCTCTATTGGACCAATGACATCCATGCCCCAAGCTACAAATGGCCAAGGTGAACTCATAGCATTAAGTTCGTGAGGCGGCACTCGAATCAAATCACCATTCACTTGACATTTATGACATTTCTGCACAAACTTGCAACAATCATGTTCCGTAGTCATCCAAAAATAGCCGGCTCGAAGGATCTTCCTTGCCAAAGTGAGCCCATTCATTTGAGTACCACAAACTCCGTTATGTATGTGTTCCAGAAGCTTTGCAGCTTCATTAGCATCAACGCATCTGAGAAGACCTAAATCTGGAGTCCTCCTGTAAAGGATTTCCTCACTTGCAAAGAAATTGAGGGTCATACGGCGTATCAATTTCTTGTGGTTGAACGTTGCATTCTCAGGATAAGTCCCGTCTTCTAAATACTTCTTGATGTCAAAATACCAAGGCAAACCATCTGGTTCCGCTTCAACATGTGAACAATGGACATGCTGCTCTTTTACCTCTATATCCAAGGGATCAATATAACTTGTATCTGGATGTTTAATCATCGAGGAAATGGTGGCGAGAGCATCAGCCAACTCATTCTGTATACTGTGAGTGTGTATGAACTCAATCTTCCGGAATCTTTTGCACAACTTCTGTATATACTGCACATACGGTGTGATCTTTGGGTTCTTCATGGCCCATTCTCCTTGAACTTGGTGAATCAGCAGATCTGAATCTCCAATAACCAGCAGCTCATGAACATTCATGTCGATGGCCATCTTCAAACCGAGGATGCAAGCTTCATACTCAGCCATGTTATTCGTGCAATTAAATCAGAGTTTAGCTGCCATAGGATAGTGCTGACCGGACTCTGATACTAAGACCGCTCCGATACCTTTTCCTTGGTGATTTGCCGCTCCATCAAAGAATACTCTCCAACCAGGGTATGCTTCAGAAATATCTTCACCACAAATGAAACTTCTTCATCGGGGAAATGAGTCTTGAGCGGTTCATACTCTTCATCAACTGGGTTCTCCGCAAGATGATCGGCTAAGGCTTGTGCTTTAATCGCCTTCTGGGTCACATACACAATATCAAACTCACTCAAAAGCATTTGCCATTTAGCCAACTTCCCAGTCGGCATTGCTTTCTGAAAAATATACTTCAATGGATCCATTTTGGAGATAAGATATGTTGTATAAGAAGACAAATAATGTCTCAACTTCTGAGCAATCCAGGTCAAAGCGCAACACATTCTCTCCAAGAGAGTGTAACGATCTTCATATGGAGTGAATTTTTTGCTCAAGTAGCAAATGGCTCGCTCCTTCTTCCCAGTCTCATCATGTTGACCAAGCACGCATCCGAATGCATTATCCGAGACCGAAAAATATAGCAATAACGAACTACCTTCTCATGGAGGGACCAACACCGGTGGATTGGACAAATAGTTCTTGATGGCATCAAAAGTAGTTTGACATTCTCCTGTCCACTTGGTCGAGGCATCCTTTTTCAACAACTTGAAGATCGGCTCGCACACCACGGTGGACTGAGCTATAAATCGAATGATGTAATTCAACCTTCCCAGAAAACTCATCACCTCTTTCTTGGTCCTCGGAGGAGGTAATTCATGGATCGCCTTGATCTTGGAAGGGTCAAGCTCAATGCCCCTTCTGCTGACTATAAATCCCAACAGCTTGCCAGCTGGCACTCCAAAAGCACACTTGGCGGGATTTAACTTCAAATTGTATCGGCGTAAACGATTGAAGAATTCCCTCAAGTGAGTCAAGTGATCCGAACTCTCGCGGGACTTGATTATGACATCATCTACATACACCTCGATCTCTTTATGAATCAGATCATGGAAGATGGTCGTCATAGCTCTCATATAAGTAGCACCGGAATTTTTGAGACCAAACGGCATCACTCGATAATGATATACACACCAAGGCGTAATGAAAGCTGTCTTTTCTGCATCTTCTTCATCCATCAGGATCTGATGATAACATGCATAACAATCCACAAATGACTGCATCTCATGCTTAGCACAGTTATCAATGAGAATGTGAATGTTCGGCAATGGAAAATTATCTTTCGGACTAGCTTTGTTGAGATCTCCGTAATCAACACAAATTCTAAATTTTCCGTCTTTCTTGGCAACCGGAACAACGTTGGCTAACCAAGTCGGATATTGCATCACCTCCACTACTTGAGACTCGATCTGTTTGGTAATCTCCTCTTTGATCTTCAAACTCAACTCAGGCTTGAACTTTCGAGTCTTTTGTTTTACTGGACTGAAATCTGGGTTAATCGGCAATTTATGGGATACCATATTCATACTCAATCCTGGCATATCTCTGTAAGACCAGGCAAATACATCAATGTACTCTCTGAGCAAACGAACCAGGTCTCTTCTTTGAGCTTCAGTCAGATGGACACTGATTCTTACTTCTTTAACACATTCTTCTTCTCCGAGATTCACAGTTTCGGTTTCCTCTAAATTTGGCTTGTGTTGATTCTCAAATTGTCGAATCTCTTCGGCAACATGTTCGGGTACCTCATTTTTTTCTTCATGTTCCTCGCACTCATCATCTCCTGCCTCATTTTGTTCACTCGGTTCATGACATGACATGACATTGGCAGGTTTTAAATTAATATTACTGAAATTATAAACAAACAAAGTTAGGAAAGTAAAATATAAACATATAAGTAAGCAAATTTTAGATAAAAGAGGCTTTCATTAAAATTGAAAAACCAGAACAGACTTTGGCCGCGGCTAAGGGCCATTTTGCCTTTTTTTAAACATCACAAGGGAATTTAAAACTTCAAACAAATAAACTCCATAAAGGGTGGGTCTCGGGCCTCTTCCGGACTACCACCGATTTTAAAAACAAACAAAAACACATTTCCTTTCTACCTAGATGAGCGGGAAATCAGGAGTGGTGTGGAAGTCGAATTTTGCAATTGCTCCTCAGGTTTTGCGTCACGAATGCCTGATGTCCCAGATTCTCCTTCGATGACCGCATCAATCTCCTAAAAAAGGCCTAGGATTCCTTCCCCCAAATCGTTGTCGATGGCATATTCCCGCACTGGGAATGACTTGTACAGATGAGGAATTAGCCTGGCCAATGCTTGATCAACACTCTTGTTCTTCATCTCTGCTTCGTCATCTGTCGGGACATATCCCAAACCAAACTTTGCTCCTTTGGCGGGAATTTGGATAGGCTCAACAATTCCTTGACAACATTTTCCCAACCCAAAACCCGGTTCGAAACCGTTCTGGAGGATGACAGTAGAAATCATCTTGTATAAGGCTGGCATAGGGGGCTGTGGAGCCAAGTCATCACCGGTGGCATTTACCAGCTCCACCGTGTAGAAATCACAACCTCGAGAGACATCATCAACAATCGGTGCATACCAATTGGAATGGCTCCCTTCACTATAAATGACCAATTCCTGGTCCTTCCAAACAAATTTCATTAGTTGGTGAAGGGTAGAAGACACAGCCCCAGCCATGTGGATAAACGGTCTTCCCAGAAGCAAATTATAACTGGTGTTGATATCCAGCACCTGGAACTCCACATTAAAATCTATAGGACCCACCTGAATATCCAAATTTACCGCACCCAATGTGTCTATTTGCACTCCGTCAAAGGCCCTCACATTGACTTGGTTCTGATGAAGCTTTCCCAAGTCGAATTTCAGCTGCCTCAGAGTCGAGAGTGGGCAAATATTAAGATCGGATCCATCATCGACCAAGACGCGATTTATTATCTTGTCTCGACACTTACATGTGATGTGCAGAGCTTTGTTATGCATCTTGTCTTCAAACGACAACTCTTCGTCACAGAAACTGAGTCGATGTCCTCGAATAACCTGGTTTATCATGGCTACTACATTGTCGCTGTTGGTGCCTATGGGCACATACGTGTTATCCAGAGCCTTCATCAGATCCTGCCTATGCAACTGCGAACTCATCAATAAAGCCCATACAGAAATCTGAGCCAGTGTCTTCTCTAGATGTTTCACAATCGAATAGTCTTTCGGCTGCATCCTCCTCCAGAACTCTTCCGCTTCGGCTTCACTAATCGGCCTCTTTCTCTAGTCCTTCTTCTGCGCTCCCTGGGTTAAATCTTCTGGCGTGTAGCATCGGCCGGATTTGGTCATACCCTGGGTAACAGTTGTCTCGATCACAAACTTTGGTCAAGTAAGATTTTCTTGTGGCACCAAGGCAACAACCTTCCCGGGTGTCAGAATTACAAACTTTTTCTTCTCTTTAATGCTCAAGGAGGCCACAGCCCTTTCCAATTCATCAGGGACGACTGAAACTATCGCCTTTGTTACGCACCAATCATCATCTGTCTCTCTCATATTAATAGTGACGCCTCCATGATTTGGCAAAGGATTACTATTGACGTTGGGCGCAACCGTCTGAAGAGAGACCACATTCTGATCGATCAAGTCCTGAACTTATGCTTCAAGTTGATACAGTCCTCGGTATCATGTCCAACACTGTTGGAGTGATATGCGCACCTCTGATCAGGCCTGTAAAACTTTGAACTGGTGTCAACCGGCTTGGGCCCCACTGGATGAATAAATCCTACAGCGGTCAATCGTTCAAAAAACTGAGTCCGACTCTCAATGAGGGGAGTGAAGTTACGGGCTAGTTTTTTCTCAAATCTCGGATGGGAGTTGTAATTGCCTTATTGGGGAGGAAGCATCTGACAATAATTTGTGCTGTTTGGGCGAGGAGCTTGGTATCTGGGATAGGAATTTGTTGGATAGTTTGGTTGTGGAGCTTGGTAAGTGGAAGGATTATTTTGGTATTGTGGAGCTGGGGTTTGGTACATTGGAGGATGAGTTTGGTAATTTTTTTGAACGTTGGCACAATTGGGAGCAACGTTTCGGTAGTGGTGAGACGGAGTCTGGTAAATCGAAGGGGGAGTTTGGTAGATAAGAGGGGAAGTATTTTGATAACTGGGAGGAGGGGTATTTTGGTAAATGGGGGGAGGGGTATTTTGGAAACTGGGGGGAGGAGTTTGATAATCAGCATGCGCATAACAAGCGGGGTATGATCTTTGTGAAGGTCGAGAACGACCTTGGTACGACGAGGATTTCCTTGGGGTTTTCATCCCCTCACAAGAAATAGAGGACACATCCTCTCTTTTCTTCTTCAACAAGACCGAAAATCCGGGCGATGCGGCAACACGGGCAATCTTCCCGGTTCTCAATCCATCTTCGATAGTCTCACCTACCTTGACTATCTCAGAAAATTTGCTCCAACGAGCAACATGATTCTGTCATAATATTCGGGCTCTTGCACCCGCACAAACACTTCGACAATTTCCTTTTCTGACATAGGAGGTCTAACTCTAGCTGCCTCCTTTCACCACCTATATGCGAATTCTCTGTAACTTTCGGTCGACTTCTGCTTCATCTTCTCCAAGGAGTAACGATCAGGAACGATCTCCACGTTGTAAGCAAATCGTTCGACGAAGTCCTTAGCCAGAGCATTCCAGCTAGACCACTGTCTCGTTTCATGAGACGTAAACCATTCTAGAGCCTCTCCGCTCAGACTTCGGCTAAAAAGCGGCATTAACAAAGCTTCGTCTCTCCCAACTCCCACGAGTTGGTCACAGTAGGCCCTCAGGTGTGCTAAGGGATTTCCCGTTCCTCCGAAGATGTCAAAT
>JAJOOO010019401.1:0-11925 GCA_029582685.1 Solanum piurae | reverse complement strand
CAACTATTTTATCCGATTATCTACTTAAATTAAGGCAGTATTTTTTTAAAACTCAATAATAATAATAATAATAATAATAATAATAATAATAATAATAATTAATAATAATAATATTATTATTATTATCATTATTTTTAGCACCGTTTGACTGAATAATATATATCTAGAAAATTTCTAGAAAAAGAAAACAAGAATAATACGTACAAGACATCCGTGCATTTAAATCTTCTATAAAATTTAATCTTGTTTTCAAGTTACTTATTTCATTTATTATATACTTATATATTTTTTAATAGAATTACCTTTAATTGATATTTTTTTAAAATTACACAAAATCACCAATATATTTTTTTATATTTAATGACAGCGCCTAAAATAAATGAATAAATAAAAAATCGGAGTTAGCGTATGATTGCAAATAACTCAAAAACAAGTGAATTATAGAGTCAAAAATATACCAAAGGGAATGGACCAACCAATAAATAATGTCACAAATGTGGACCCCCCAATTAAATGCAAATCAACAATAATTACACACTTATGAATCAATACTTTTATACACTTAATTATACACTTTTATTTATCATATAAATATAAGTATTTGATATAAAATTATCATATTATATTGCCTGAACAAATGAGATAAGAAAGAATTAAACTTGGGGTGGTGGTCATGTATGAGGTGTATTATTAATTAATAAAATTATTGTCATTTTCCAAGTAAAGAAGGTGAATTATACAAGTGTAATATAATATAGTCATTTTGTAAGTTGCTCTAGTAAAATTTAAAGGGTATAAATTATAAAACTGAAAAATACAAATTAAGGTAGGAAAACATCAGCAGCTAAATTAGCACCGTTCCTTTTCTCTTTTGGTGTCTTTTTCTAAAAATAAAAAAAATTGGGTGGGGGTGGGTAGGGAAGGTAAATGGGAAAGAGATTCAAGGTGCCAAATCGAATTATTATCAACAAAGTGAAAGTTCAGATGACCAATTAACTGAGTTACTAAAGATTTTCTAGCTGTGATTTTTTTTAAAAAAAACTTCTTTTCAAGTGAATTCCAAACACCAAAAAAACTATTTTCAGTTCAAATTACTCACAAAAATTTAAATTTGATCAACTGATTTTTTTAATGAATTGAACTAATAAATGAGTGAAACAATAATTCGTCCAAATTTAAACGGATTAAATGGGTTATATTTTCATAGATTAATATTACCACATTTAATATGGATCAAATAAAGAAAACGACGAAAGTATGTATATCTTAGGAAATCTTTACACTAGATAACTGTCCACCAAAAAATATATTTTTGTATATTAATAACAATATACAACATTTCTTCTAATTGAGCTACCAAATATGTTAAAACCCGATATTTTGAATAGTAAATAAAGAGAAAGAGGAAAATGGTACGTAAATAATTAAAAAGAGGAATTGATAGTGACTTTTTCTCTCCTCTCTTTAACTATACGTTTGTACGTATAAATGTAAACATAAAGAATATGTAATGTATATTATTTTATATAATAATGTAATTGATTGCTTAGGTGAGTTTACTTTGTTACAGGAAAAGAACATTATCTTATGTTGTATACTTTGTTTTATGTCTTTGCTTTGCTGTCTTTGGCCTTCTGCTTACCCACTCACTATGCTACATTTACGCATACCCAACTGTCCCCTCATCCTCCTGGATTTATCTACATTATATAATTTACCCCAACATCATATTTACACCAAACACTTCGTTTCGATGTTTGTTATGTGTCTTTTCATAATGTATTAGTATATTTTGAATTGATATATATAACGTTTTAGATTGATTGTATTGTTTTATGTCCTTAGTCATTACATAATGTCACTTACCTACAATAGTAAAGTATGAGGTAGAACTACTATAAAAAAAATAGGATTAATGATGATATGTATAGTAAAAGTACATAATAAGCAAAGAAAAAAAAATAAAGTAACGATGCAATCACACCAAAATCGATCGTTATATATATAAAATGACATTTTTTATCGTTACGACGTAACAATTGATTTAATGATACAATAAATAAAAATAATTATATATCAATCAAAGTAAATATTATATTTAAACTAACACAATATAACACAAATAATAATCATTGTAATTCAAATATTTGATGGCTTTTTCTCTTGAATTCGCCTTTGGGGTTTTGTGTTGGAGGGTGGGGTGGGGAAAGCGTTACGGAGATGATAATAAGAAAAAAGATGATTATAAGAAAAAATACTTCTTATATATTATAAACTATACATAAATGGTATATCAGAAATAATCTTTAAGTTTTTATCATTGAATTTATTATACTTTTGAATTTATGGAATTCATAGTATATTGCAGTTAAATTTTTAAATAACGATATTGTTTGTCTAATTATTATTTTACTGCTATAACGAGCTATTATTATAAAAAAAATATACAAGACTAAATAATACGAAAATCAATAAAAATTTAAGCCAACGGGGCCTATTCTTTAGTTTCCTCTTCTTATTGTCCTTTTTTCCCTAATGATTTTTCCTTTTCCTAAATTTTTCTATTGTTTCTTTGGCCAAAAAAGGAAAGCTTTATTACTCCCTCAGTTTCTTTTTTATTTGTCCATTATTAACTTGATAAAAATTAATATTAGTAATTTATTTTACTAATTACCCTTTTAATTGCATTTAGAAATTTAATTTTTATTATTATTACTTTATATAGTTATGTTAATGACATAAAATTAAATAATATAATTGTAGTTTATATAGTTGTTAGTGGAAGGGCATATAAGGAAGTTGGAAATATAATTCCGATAACATTATAATTTTTCTAGTAAATACAAGCTGTAAGGTAGCTGAATAAGATTATTTTCTTTAAACAAATAAAATAAAAAAGGTGATTGATGCCAAGCACTACTTACAGTTGATGTATTTGCAAGTAAAGATTAGATTCTTTAGGTGACTTATTATCCTTAATTAAATTAATTAGTTTAATATGATTTAGAGATCTTTAGATGACTCTGTGAAAAATGGCTTTAGTTGGCATAATTAATTATTTAAGAAAAATTAGAGAATGAAATAGGTGATGTGTCCATGTGCTTAGTAAGAATACGTGAGAGACTGTTAATCATTGTAAATTAATAAAATACTACTGCTACAAAACTATATACTATTCAAGAAGTTAATGGTATGAGTTGGATGAATATGATATGTCAACATCTATGTTTTTTCTTTTTATCTTTCTTTACTAAATGATTATGATTTCACATCATTTGTACAGTTGTAAATTTTCTTTTCAAAACTAAATTTAAGTGGAGAATTGATTTTATAGGTCATTTATAATTAATTTTAGTTTTTTATTTTTTTTTACAAGGAATTTTTATTTTATGCGTATGAAATTTTTATTTTTACAAATAAAAAATTTAAAAATGTCATTTCTTCTATTCAATTTGTAAAAGGCGAAGAATTTCATAATAAGTGTAAAAATATGACATATGAGGCCTAACTTATTTGCAAAAGTAGGAATAGCAATGAGGCGGGAGTACGACAGGACGTGTTGCATTGTTCGCGGGGTAGGACAGGTTATAACTTTTGTGGATTTGGAGTGGGGCGGGTTAAAATATATATTTTTAAAGTTTCAGGGGGTGTGGATTTGAGGTAAAAGTCATTTAAGTTCGCTGATTAATACTAATTTATGCTAATTTTTGCACCAATTTTCGATCTGTTTGGTCATTGTTTGGTGTTTTTCTTTTCAAATGAAAAAATATTGTTTAATGGCCAATAAATAGAAAGGAAACAAAGACTTATTGACATATTTTGTTTATTACGTCATATATAATCATTTCAAAATTATCAAAAAAAATCAAATTACTGACTGTTTGAAACAGTATTAATATATTAATTTAGAGGTTAAAAAAAATTAAGCAGTTAAAAAAGTTGAATTTTTTGGTTTGACACTTATTGCGTCTAATATTTGAAACTTTTTACAAAGGAAAAAATGACAAATATACCCCGAAATATCGTAAATGGTATATAGATACCCTCCATCATACTTTTGAGACTTTGGTGCCACTATAGTCCAAAAACTAAAGCATATTTGCCCTTCACTCTAACGGAAAACCAAATAGGGACATGTAGCGCAATCCTACGGAGGGACCCGTTTGACCAATTAATTAGACCCAAATTTTAAAAATCCACCCATTTTTATGCGGGGCAAGGCGGGTAAGGTTGAAACCAATAAATGATGCTATGTGGGGTGGGGCGGGAGGGTTAAAATAATGAAAAAAACTACATGAATGGGCCATAAACTCAAAATAATTACATGTTCATACCCCAATCCAAAGTAATTCAAGAAATACCATTCTCTCAAAAAAAAATTTACAGCCCTCATCTTCCATTCATTAAGGCTGATAATTTTCACTTAACTGCTACTAAATCAATATCATATATTATATTATTATCATTTAGACTGATACTTTCGTTTAACTAACACTAAATCAATATATATATATATATATATATATATATATATTGTATTGTAGTACTGTTGTAGGGGGTATATAATATTATTATTTAGTGGGGTATGAATGTAAATGATATATGTTTTAAATTTTATGGGATATTTGCTTGGTTTCCCCAAAAAAATTAACGGGTTTATGCGGATTTGCCCCGCAATCTTCCCACCCCATTGCCATTCTTATTCAAAAGTTAATTCATGAGGGAAGCATTGCTCAAGCCTATATAAATCAATCTATTTCTCAACTAATGTTAGATTTTAACCTACTTTATTACCTTCTTCATGACCAGGATCAACTGAAGTGTGGATTAGGAGCCCAAACAAAAATAAACCTTATTCTGATATCATGAAAAAATATGACACTTATATATGATTCAATCTTAAAAATTAGCTTAGAGTTTTTTTTTCAAGTTCATATAAGAATCCATTGATTCATTTCCATGAAAATTTTAACCACTCTAATAATAACATTATACAATTTTAATGCAAACTTTGAACACGAGTTTCAAAAAGATAAGGTAATGACTTTATTTTACATTTTGGTGCTTTTTTAAAAATTTATTAGTGAGGAAGACATGAGTATAGGAATCGAATAGAAAAACTCTTTAGTAAAGATTGAACTTTATCTATACTACTGATGATATTTATTATAAAATTACTATCTCCAATACAAATTATTGATCAATAATTAAAGATATATTTCATATTAAATATAATTACAATTTAATTGTTTTTAATATTAAAAACATAAAATCACCAAAAAAATTGGTTGTTAAATCTCTCTATATTTATATTATGAAGTAGAAATTTTAATATTTTTATTTGGATTTTAAATCTATTAAGATTACCTTGTATAATCAAAATTGACTTGCAATTATTTACTTTAGTTAGCTTACAAATAAATATATAAGTGCTGTTAAAATCAATCAAAATTCGTAATTATCCCTAACTTATCTTTTATCAGTTTATAAATATTTTTGATTTGATCAAATATTTTATTATTTTATCTTTAATATTTTTTTCTAAGTTTTAAATACTTTTCTCCAAAATACTCCTTACTTCCTCTTCTTTAAATTTGTCGTTCCTCCTTTTTTATTTACACGAATACTTTTAAATTTATATTTTTTTGCAACAATTTCAAGGATATATATGTTAGTTATGAAAATGGAACAATTTGTCAAAACTTTTACCAAGTATATCAGCACTTTATTAACGATTTCAACACTTCTACTGATCTAATACGTATTCTTCCTTATAAAATTAGTTTCATCACTCAACAATGTTTTTCAACACTTAAAAACTTTTTTAATTATTTACAATCAACTAATTAATCCAAATGAGTTCCATATAACATAATTGTAATTACTTAAAAGTGCATTAAGCAAAAGCAAATGAACTTGTTTTCTTACTAAAAAATCATTGGAAATTTTTTTAGCATAAAATATTTCCTAATTTCCTTTATACACAAGTTTTCTATAGCAATTAAGAATATAGCCAGTAAATATGAGTTTCTGGTTTCATGAAAAAATAAAACTAGAGTGACACAAGAGATTGTTATTTATCTACTCTAATATTACAAAAAAACATGAAATATTAACCGACTTTTCTATTCTTTAAAATAGATTTCACAATTGCGTGATTTATTTATTTTATCATGGAAATTTAAAATTAACTAAGATTTTGCTTACAAGATATTTCCTTATTTAAGACTTCCAAATCAAGCAAACTTTAATCTTACATAAATCATTTTTTCATTTAAATTTGTAACATAATAAAGTATAATAATATCTTTAATTTTTTTTTAAAAAATATTTAAAACTTTGAAATCAAGTTATATATAACTTATAAGATAACAACTCTATTATTTATGTCGTCATATGAAAAACTTATGGTTAAGTGAAAAAAATTCCATCGAACTAACTTTAATTATTCCACGCGACATGCATCTTACATGCAACGGAATATTTTATCAACTTCATTATGTGACTTATTTTTTGTTTATAATTTAAGATGAAAAAGTAAAGAAACTAAAGGTAAATAATTCATTATTAATTAATTATGTTACACAAAAGATATATAGTTATGTGGACTCACATGGAAATTTTCTTTTTGAACATGACAAGAACTATTTTGCACAAACTCCATACATCACCCCTGTATGTATGGTAGGGTCACCTTTGTAACAAGTAATCCCTGTATTTTAATTTATTTATTCTGTTTTAACTTGACACGAAATTTAAAAAAGTAAAAATAATAATTAAATGTTGTCATCTAAAAATTAAAGGTATGTTAAATATATTAAAATTATCTCTAATCTCAAGGGTTGCATACAATATGCCTTTGTGGTCGGGCCTTTTCTGGACCCTGCACATAGCGAGAGCTTTACTGTATTAAACTGGCCATTTTTTTTTTCCTTTAATCATATGATCTGAAACATGTCATGTGAAAAATCGAACTGAAAGTGTTGTTAAAAAGGAAATGTGATTTCTTTTAAATAAACTAACGAGGAAAACATGACAAACAAATTGAAACAAAAGGAGTAATTAATTTTGTAGTTACACCACTAAGACGTGTAGTAGGACAATTGAAATTCTCTCACGATTACTTGGAAATTTCAAACTTTGGAAATGAAGAATTTTCTTGCAAATTGTTTTACTTCTTTTTAATGAGTATATCAAGCGCTGACACCTAAATTAGTAGGATCAATAAATTTCGAATATCGTAAACCTAAAAAAAAAAAAAAAAACACAAATGGATGGCCCAAGGTGCAAGGGGAATGTGGCTCCTCCCATAGACATAAGATAGAGGCACTTTTTCAAAACATGCATGATTTTGTCTTTTTATTGCAAAATTCTTGAGATGCTCTAGCATTTCTAGTAAAAGGGCACCTTTTCATTGCAATTTGAGATAAGTCTCTTTAATACTCACCAACAATTAATGGGCTATAAAAGTTTTATAGATTATCAAAAATGTTATGTGGTTGTGGTCAAGTTAAATAGATTTTCTATCTTTTTTCTTCTTTCAGAATTATTCTCTCTTTTTTGAAAAATATGTAAAGGAATGAATTATTTCCAACCCTTTTTGCCACATTAGTTGTTACAAATGCCCTTTAGAGGACTACTTATTTATCATCCACTTAGGAAATAGGAAGAAAAAAAACTTATGTGCAACCGATGTTTTCACCATTTTAATGATTACATAACATGTATTTTAGCTTACACTCATACTTGAAATTATATTTAATTAATATCTTCATTTTATACGTAATCATGATAAAATAGTCTAATTTAGTTTAAACACTGGGTGCATAAAAAATGACTTGCAAAAATTCACAAATAATTCATTTGACAATGCATTGCAACTTTTCGTTGTATGTGTTGAAGTCCAACATCAATTGCCAAAGGAATGATAGTTAGTATATTCTAGTATGATATTTGAACAATTATTATCACTTGAACTAGTTTTAGGGGGGGAATTGGACCTAATGTCTATTTTTTTTTGTCATGTTATAATGTGTAAAATGTATAAATGTTCGTTTTTTGATGCCTTCATTTAATCTATACTTAAAGTTAAACCTTTTCATAAGTTTATTTATTTTTGGAACAATTTCAGCGTAAGCGACTTAAGTTAAAAATTATCGCCTGACTCATATATTTTTGCCTGAAGTTTGGTATGACTTGCCAAGGTCAACTTCAGACATTTTAACTAAAGTTGTGGATTTAAAAACTCAAATTTTGGACTTTTTTTTTTTTTGAAGTTTTATTTGACTAAGGCTAATTTCAGATACTTTTGGCTGAAGTGCATGTAAAATTGGCTAAATTTAAGTCACGAGTGTCTTAATTTTTCATGTATGCCTACACCTTAGTCAAATATGACTCAAATACATGTAAAAATTAGCTAGAATTCCACTCGTGTGTATCTGAGTTATTTATTTTTTTTGGCCAAAATTGCATTTTTGTGTTTTCGAGTTTCAACAACCAACCCACTAAAATACAATCTAAATAAGCTCAAATTTAAAGTATAAGTTCCATATATCGTAAAAACAAATTTGAATCATTAATTTGTTAAAACAATAATAAATCTAACAATAGCATATATCACCCTATTAATTTCTTAATATATACCCGGACTTTGGTCATACAACATGTAAAAATTGACTAAAATTTTAGTCATGTGTATCTAAATTGATTTTGCCAAAAAATATTTGTTCGTTGAAATTCAACTATTCAACATACGATTTAACATCAAAATCTACTCCAAATAAACTCAAATTTAAATATAAGATTCATATTTCATACCAAACAAACCTCATTAGTCAATTTATTAATAGAAGAAACAAATTCAACAATGATTTACAATATTGGTAATTTGCATTGTTTTCGAGACCCATTAGATTTAAGTTCACCTTTTTACCTTTTAAATTTCTTCAAAACATTATATTTCAAATAATGTAATAACTAGAAAGAAAAAGGGGTGAAGAAGCATACATTTTTGTCTGAATTTACCTAATATTGGGTACTAGTTAAATATTTTTTAAAAATTGGGTATAGTATGCCATAAATTTTTACTAAAGAGCGAGGGCTATCTCAATTTTTGATTTACTTGATATTTGACATTATATTATATTTATTCATGCTTCAAATTAAAAGTCCAAACTTGAATGTGCGAGGAGGTGTTGAATTTCCACCGATTATGGAAGGTATGTCAATTATTATTTTTGACAATTCTCATTTTTAAAATTAATTTTTAAATTAAATTAGATTCAAAATTCATTTTTATAGGTATGACTTATGAGATACGATCGAAAAAGAAATAAACTTTTGGGTTTAATTTTTACCATTTTATCAACTAAAAATAATACTCACTGCTAGTAGACTGGCAGGATGGTTAGGAAAAAACTACTAACCATCTAATTCAGTTCATTAGATAATAATGGGTTGGATAGCTGCTTTTTGAAAAAATTAATCAAATATGGAGATATTATTACTCCCTCTGATTCATTTTATTTGATTCATGTTGATTTGACACACTGATTAAAAAAAATATTAGGAGCTTATTTTATTAAATTAAATTTATTAATTATGCTTTGATATTTTAATTTGATTATTAGTATACTTTATGTAGATATATAATAATAAGAGTAGTATTAGAAGACAATGATAAATTTCTCTTAATTTGCTTAAATGGGCAAGTAAAGAAAAAATCTATTTCTCGTATAAAAGTCAAGAAAAATAAAACTAAAGAAATATTATTTTGATACTCCCTCCATTCACTTTTACTTATCCATTATATTAAAAATAAATGTCTATTTTTACTTGTTCAGTTTAGAAAATTAAGAAATAATTTATCACTTAATTCTTGATTTACCCTTATTATTAGTTATAGTCATTTTTGAATATATTTTTCAAATTCACTAAATTTATTATACTCAAAATGATACTATAGTAAAACTGTTATGAATGTCAGTACTGAATAATTAAAAATGAACGGAGGAAGTAGTAAATTTGGTACTTAATGAGTAAAAATGAACGGAGAAAGTAGTAAATTTGGTACTGAATGAGTAAAAATAGACGGAGGAAGTAGTAAATTTGGTATTGAATAAGTAAAAATGGACGAAAGAAGTAGTAAATTTGATACTGAATAAGTAAAAATGAATAAAGAAAATAGTAAATTTGGTGCCGAATAAATAAAAATGAATGGTAAAAGCAATAAGTCTAATACTGAATAAGTAAAAATGTACCGAGAAAGTAGTAAATTTGGTGAAAAGGGGGAACATTAAATGTGAGTAGGAACAACTAGTTAAGTTTTAATAAGCTATGATAGACATGGACCAAAAAATTGAGCTGTCTTCGAACTAAAAAAACATTGGTGGACCTATAAGAAAAAAAGTTACAACAATGTTACACAAAATTTAAAGGGGGGGTTTAATTGAACATGGTAGGCATGTGAAAATAGACATAAACCATGTGTCATCCATGTGGATTAACCCCTTTCAGTTTATCTGGCATTAGCTAAGCAACTCACCCAACTTGATTCTTTTCTTTTTCCCTTTCCACCCCCTCCTTAATTACAAAAATTAATTAATTTCACCAATATATACAATACTAACTAACATTTGTATACTTAGGTCTAAAAATAATTAAAAGAAAGATATTTGAGAGGGGTAGAGTAATTTACAATCCACATGCTTAAAGGAGCCCACCATATGGAGAATTTATGACCTTTCAAGTGGCTATAACCACACAATTAACAGTCAAGAATCAATACCAATAAGGGTTGTGGTGGAGCGATAAATACTTCTTAATTTTTAATTAGAGTTTGAGTCTCCTCGGGTACAAAGTCGCCTTTATTAGGCAGCGCTTTACTCCGCAATGTGGGACTTTCCAGTGCAAATTCAAATTTAATCGGACTTTAATATGTGGGTACCAGATATTGAAGGAAAAAAAATAAAAACAGTCAGAATCAATATTTTTTGGTTTTTCAATGAATAAGAATTATTGAAGTTGGGCTGTCAACTAACTAGGCTTGTCTTAAGAGTAGAGTACTTGTGGAAACTATTACTTACCCTTAAATTAGGGTTTCCTCAATTCTGTTATATTGTGGCCCAACTCTTAATTATGCAGTAATTTTGAATTTCATATCTAAGATGATGTTTATACTGTCAAACCTCTCTATAACAATAATAATATTTCCATGTTGTTGAGTTCCCACATTGTGACATGAGTATTGTTGGAAAAAACTTACATTGTGGGCTAGATTTTTGGATTGAGTTACTTGAACTTGTTTTTTTAAAATATATATATATATAAATTCCTACTATATATTCGAAACTATGGGCTTTTAAATGACAGAAACTTGTCGAGTTTGACAAAAGTTATAAACCTTCACCTTGTTAATTTGACTTTTTAACCTAGGGGATAGATATATATTAGGGAAAACTGTACATAATGGCAAACTATTAATTCAAATTAAATGGTGTAACCACACTTTGATTTAATTGTGCCCTATAGCAAATTGTTTGCCAGCCACCTCTCTCCCTCAAACTCTCGCTCGCCACTCTCCCTCTCTCGCTCGCTCTCTCTGTCGTTGGCCTCTCTCGCTTTATACAACAGAAATGTATAAATTGTGTTTTTGTTTGTATAAAGCGAGAGAAAATTATATATACACATGTAAATATATATATATTCGTTTTATACACTTACAATTATACAATAAAAACATTTCCCTGCCCAATTCTCTTTTGCCTTTCTCTCTTTCTCATTTTATACAAACACAGATTATACAAATATAATGTATAATTTATGTTTGTATAATGTATAATTTATGTTTGTATAAAGCGAAAGAGAGTGATTTTTTATATACAAATATTTTTGTCAACGATTTATACAAACGAGAGGCTAACAACA
>JAJOOO010019400.1:0-10805 GCA_029582685.1 Solanum piurae | reverse complement strand
ATTATGAATCCCTAAAATGAGGGTTTATAACCACTCAATCATCCAACCACTCACAATTACATCTACAACATAACTAACATTAACTACCCTATTATACCATTATCAAGCTCTAAGGAAACATGCCGAACGAAGGGAGTAGCCTTAACATACCTTTTCCTTTATAATTTATGCTGAAGATACCTCTGTCCACACCACTACAACACTAAAGAAAAAGGTAAAATCAATCAGTAATTAAGGATAAAAATTACTACGATAATTCGACAATCGATACGGATTCCTATCGTAAACTACAATCAAATACCTAAGGTATCCGTAAACTGATAAAAGGTGATTCCTACCTTTCTTTAAATGACCAGAACACTTGAATGCAGTCACTCTACTGGGGAAAAAACCACGCTGCCACAACCTCCACGAAGCTACACCGCTCAATTCGCCGTGAAAATTATACCAAAACGACTAGCTCGCGACATAGGGCAATTTTTTATAAGAGGCCAAGAAGAGATCATGAACACACAAGGATGATTTGAGGAGTATTTCTCTGATTTTCATGGGTTTCTCATGATTTGGAATGAAGAAAAATGAAGATGATGCTATCTTATAAGCTTCCACCGAATTAGGGGACCAACCTCAAGTGCCTGCTTGCGCAGTCTCGCAAAATTGTGAATATCTCTCTATTTTGAAGTCGTATGAACAAACTATTTGATGCATTGAAAACTAGACCCGTAGACCTTCTATTTAATGGGTTGTGGGTCCCATAACTCGTTATAGATTGGGAGAAAACTTCTGAAATATTTGACCCAAATTTCAGAGAAATCTTTAAAAAGGAACTTACAATAACTTTGGCCCACTTTTATTTTGCGACTTACCTTACCTCAAAACTTGAGATACAACCATTGAACACTTAAAATATGACATACCACATCATTCTTAATTTATTACTCACCCTCTTTGTCTTTTCACGAATGTACGAATTAATTTAGACGTTTAGAAAAGTCGAGGTGTTACATACTTCCTCTTTTAGAAGCATTCTTCCTCGAATGAAAAACCTGAGTCATGCGGTTATGTCCTTAGGAGTTTCCAAAGTTTAGACAAAGTATCCTTTGTGAATGTGACTATCCAGAACCTGTAACACATAAATTTTTAACCTAAGTGTCTCACAGGACGACATAAATAGCTAAGCACTATAGCTCCGCAATAACAGTGCGAGCAAAAAAATACAACGATGACAACCATAATAATAAGCAATAATATAAAATATTTGATAGGTATCTTACCCCACTGCACCAATATAACCTGATATGCCATCACCCTGGGGTATGAAACAAGTGAGGATATTTGGACCTCATGTCATCCTCAGCTTCCCAGGTCACCTCTTCTTTATTCTTGTTTCTCCATAATACTTTAACCGAAGCCACCACTTTGGTCCTCAATTTACGGACCGGTCGATCTAATATGGCAACTGGAGTTTCCTCGTAGGATAACTCCTTTGTGATATGAACATCCTCAACCGGGACAACCCGAGAAGAGTCTCTTACACACATCCGTAGCATCGATACATGGAAAAAAGAATGAACAGATTCTAACCCCGAAGGCAATTCTAACTCATAAGCCCCCCGTCCTATCCTCCGAAGGATCCGGTATGGCCCAATGAATCTTGGACTAAGCTTGTCCTTTCTGCCAAATCTCATAACACCCTTCATAGGCGAGACTTTCAAAACTACGCAGTCATCGACACAAAACTCAAAGTCCCTTAGTCGCACATCTGAGTATGACTTCTGTCGGCTTTGAGCTGTTAGCAACCTCTCCCGTATGAGCTTGACCTACTCCATTGTCTGCTGTACTAAGTCAGGTCCAATCAACCCTGATTTACCAACCTTGAACCAATGAATGGGGGATTTACATTTTCGCCCATACAAAGACTCATAAGGCACCATCCCGATGCTGGAATGATAACTATTATTGTATGCGAACTCTATAAGAGGTAAGTGGTCATCCTAACTCCCCTTGAAGTCTAGCGCACACGCCCGTAGCATATCCTCGAGTGTCAAAATTGTGCGCTCAGCCTGGCCATCTATCTGAGGGTGAAATGTTGTACTAAGATTAACTTGTGTCCCCAATTCTTTCTGGAAGGACTTCCAAAAATTGGCGGTGAATTGTGCTCCTCTATCAGAGATAATAGATACTCGACACCGTGTAGCCTAACAATCTCCCTAATATAGATCTATGCATAGTCTTCAGCCATAAAAGAAGCCCTGACTGGTAAGAAGTGGGCTGATTTTATAAGTCTATCAACAATTACCCAAATAGAGTCAAACTTGCAACGCGATCGAGGTAACCCTGTAATAAAATCAATATTAATTGCTTTCCACTTCCACAAAGGAATAGCCATCTCCTCAACTAGCCCAGCGGGCTTTTGGTGCTCAACATTCACCTGTTGGCAGTTAGGACACTGTGCCACAAACTCAGCAACGTCCTTTTTCATCCCGTGCCACTAATAGATCTCCTTAATATCATGGTACATCTTCGTCGACCCAGGGTGAATAGAATAACAGGAATGATGTGCCTCGATGCGGAAGTCCTGCAACATTCGGAACACACAATCGACCACTATATCTAAGGACTCTATCTCCTGCTATATCAAATGCTAAAGTATGTTGATTCTGAGCCTTGGCTCTGAGCTGCTCTAAGCTAGGATCCTCTTGTTGCCGTGATTTTACTTCTACAACTAGAGATGATACGGCTGTGTCCTGAATTGTTACACCACTATCTTCTTCCTCTAACAATTTGACTCCCAAGCTAGCTAACTAATGAAGCTCTCGCGTTAGCTCACACTTCTCAACACCTAAATATGATAAACTATCCATATATCTTCGACTGAGGGCATCAGCTACCACATTCGCCTTTCCTAGATGATATAAAATGTCCACATCGTAGTCTTTCACTAACTCAAGCCATTGACGTTGTCGTAAATTTAACGCCTTCTGTATAAAGATATATTGAACGCTTTTATGATCTGTGAAGATGTCAACATGAACGCCATACAAATAGTGTCTCCAGATCTTTAGTGCATGCACAACTGCAGCCAACTCTAAATCGTGGGTCGAATAGTTCTTCTCATGCTTTCTCAACTGCCTTGAAGCATATGCGATAACCTTACCATGTTTCATTAGAACACATCCCAACCCAACACCAGAATCATCATAATACACCGTATATCCTTCTGAACTGTCTGGCAATGTAAGAACTGGTGTTGATGTCAATTTGCCCTTCAGCTTCTGGAAACTATGCTCGCAAGCCTCAATCCACTGGAACTTAGTTTCTTTTTTAGTCAGCTTCGTTAATGGGGCTGAAATTGAAGAAAATCTCTCTACAAACCTTCGATAGTACCCCGCTAACCCTAAGAAACTACGAACCTCAGTCGGAGTCATGGGTCTGGGCTAAGTCTTTACGGCCTCAATCTTTTGCGTATCCACCGCAATGCCTGCATCGATACAATATGGCCTAAGAAATCTACAGAGTCCAACCAGAACTCACACTTAGAAAACTTTGCATAAAGTTCTCAGTTTCGAAGAACCTGAAAGACTGCTCGCAAATGATTTGCATGCTCATCTTTTGAACGTAAATACACCAAAATATCATCAATAAATACAATCACAAACAAGTCTAGATACGGCCTGAATATACTATTCATCAGGTCCATGAACATTGCTGGAGCATTAGTTAATCCAAAAGACATTACCAAGAACTCAAAATGTCCATATCTAGTTCAAAAAGTTGTCTTTGAAACGTCTTTCTCCCGAACTCGCATCTGGTGGTACCCTGATCTTAAATCAATCTTTGAGAAACACTTAGCACCTTGTAACTGATCAAACAAGTCATTTATCCTCGGAAGGGGATACTTATTCTTTATGGTTGCCTTATTCAGCTGTCGATAATCGATACACATTCTTAGTGAGCCATCTTTCTTTCTTACGAACAACACTGGTGCACCCCATGGTGAAGCACTAGGCCTAATAAAACCTTTATCCAGCAAGTCTTTCAGCTGATCCTTCAACTCTTTTAGCTCAACAGGAGACATTCTATAAAGAGGGATAGATATGGGTTGTGTACCTGGTAGCATATCCATAGTAAAATCAATTTCCCGTTCTGGAGGGATACCAAGGAGCTCGTCTGGAAATACATCTTGAAACTCATTAACTATCGGAATAGACAGAAAAGTCGGTGGCTCTGCATCTATATCATGAACGCGAATAAGATAATAAATACAACCCTTAGTGATCATCCTCCTCGCCTTAAGATAGGAAATAAACCTACATTTTGGCGTTGTTGTATCGCCTTTCCATTCCCAAACTGCCTCTCCTGGAAAGTGGAATCTAACAATCTTTGTCCGGCACGCAACATTAGCATAACAAGACGCTAACCACGTCTATACCCATAATGACGTCAAAATCGACTATCTCTAACTCTACGAGATCTACAAAGGTCTGACGGTCGATAATTTCTATCGTGCAACCTCAATAGACTCTCCTGGTAATAATAGACTCACCAACTGGTGTACATACAATAAAGGGTCGATCTAATGACTCTGCTACTATATATAACTTCCCCGCAATAAATGGAGTAACATAAGACAGAGTAGAACCAGGATCTATCAAAGCATACACACAATGGGAGCAAACAATCAATGTACCCGTCACAACATCTGGTGATGACTCTGAGTCATGTCGGCCGGCTAGTGAATATGTATGGTTATGTCCACTACCAGAACTAGATTATCCCTCTCTGCCTCCGCCTCTACCCCTACGTGCTGAAGCCTGGGGTCTATGCCCTGTAGACTGTGCGGATGATGAGAAACCTACTGCTGACCTGGTCGACTGACCTATAGCACCCTGACCTATGGTAGGGCAGTTTATCCACCCATTCCCCTCCTGTCCACAAGAATAACAATATGTGGAACCCTGTCTGCACCTCTCGAAATGCATCCTACCGCAAGTAGCGCAATGCGGCAGGGATGACCTAGCCTAGTCTGAACCTCTCTACTACTGAGAGCCTAATGCTCGTGAATCGTCACTTGGGTCTGACTGTCCCTGACGATCAAATCTGCTACCCTGGAACTGCTGTGGTGGAGGTCTAGGTGGCCTAACAGAATATCGAGGTCTGGGACCACCCTGAAAATCTCCCTGTGAACCAGCGGGCCTAGCCCTTTTTTGTCTCTCTCTCGAGATCTTCTCACTCATATATTGTAAATATCGGCGATCCTTTATGCCTTGTGCAAATGCCTAAATTTGCGAGATATCCATATTATCATTTAGTGCAGTGGTAGAACAAGCATCGATATAGTCTGAGTCGAGCCCTCCTACAAATCTACGCACCCTATCATGCATCGTATCAGCAAATGCTGGTGCATATCTAGCCAATGAATCAAATCTCAGCCCTTACTCTCGGACACTCATGCTGCCCTGTTGGAGGTTCAGAAACTTGTCCATCCGGCCATCCCTAATCTCTCGAGGCAAATAGTGATCTATGAAAACTTTTGTAAAGCTATCCCAAGTGGGTAGGGATGCATCTTTTTCCCTAGATCTCTTCCAACTCTCGTACCACAATAATGCAACATCACGCAATCGAAATGCATCTAACTCAACTAACTTAGTCGCTGAGACATGCATGACTCTAAAGATCCTATGAAGCTGATCAATAAAGTATTGAGGGTCTTCTCTGCAATTTGTCCCTGTAAACTGTGTAGGATTCAAGGCAAAAAATTCACAAACTCTAGAACCTTCGGCCCCTTCAGAAGGTCCGACAACATCTGGCACAACTGGCTGGCGCTGTGCAGCTACTAACTATGCTAACATATATACTACACTCTTGAAATCCTGATCAGATGGAATAAGAGGAACTAGAGGTGGTACTGTTGGTGGAGCCGGAAGTCCTGTAGCCCTCGGAGGCTCCTGAAGCGGCGGAGAAGCTATAGGGGGCTAAGAAGATGTGTCTCCCTGGGTCTCACAATGAGCTGCCTCCACATGTGGTACCTTGCCGGTACCCTCGCTTGTAGTTGTATCTAGCCCCTGGCTAGCAATGGTCTGTCTAGTGTCAGCCATCTCTATCTACATACAAGTACCAATTATAAGCCAAAAACCTCAACCCTTAAGACACCGCTCTATAGCACGAGGTGATCAAAAGAAGGATAGTCATTCTAACATACCCGGTAGCTTCTTGCTTATCGAATGTGGTGCATAACACATTTATAAACAAGACTCTACTAGACATGGCTTGCAGACTCCCTAGGATACGATGTTGCTCTGATATCAAGTTTGTCACGCCCCAAACTCGGGGGCGCAACCGGCTCCTAATGCCAAAACTCAGGCCTGAACCGACCCTGCTGAACCATTTTCTACTAGCGCATGGCAGCCACACACACAATAAAGAAAACAAATAAGTATATCTCGGCTTAAAACTAAGCCCTTGGTCGGCAAGGCCCCTGTCAACTGATCTATAAAAGAAACAGCTTACTTCCAGGAGATCATATAAATAAATAGCCATGAAATCTTTACCAAAACTAAAGGCAGGTATATATCAATACAATACATCAAACAACTCGCAGGCTTCAGCAAACCAATAACTCAGGCCAGTATGGCCATAACGTAGCTATACACCCCACACACTAGTCTGCAAGCCTCTAAGAGTAGTAAAGATTAGCGGGACAGGTCCCCAGCCTACCCATAAAGATATATACAACAAAAGGTAACAAACCTCCCAACTCTGGCAGCTCCGGAGGAAAGGGGCTAGCCTACCGAATAAAAGTCAATCCTACTGCTGAGGAGGTCTACTCGGTCGTCTGTCAGGACCTGCATGCATAAATGCAGCGCCCCCAGGCAATAGGGCCTTAGTACAAAATAATGTACAGAGTATGAAAGGTTGTAGACTAAATGAGCAAGTATCGTAATATACCAAAAGTAATCAGGTAAGAAAATCAAATTTAGATAAGCATGCCAACCCACTACTGAATCTAATAAAATACAATAACAATCAAACATCAACCTAACCAAGCCCCCATAAGCCCGGTAGGTGCAAACAACATACCACCTACTTAGGGCCCCATAAGCCCAGAAGGTGCCAAATCAATCTACATAACCTTAACGGTAGCCCCTTGTCTTTGTAAGAAGTCACATAGCCCTTTTTGACAACGATATAACCCTGTAGGCAGCGCATAGCCCTCTTAGTCAACATCATAGCTTTGTGGGCTGTACGTAGCCCTCTTTTGCATCACATAACCCAGTAGGCAATACACAGCCCTCTTTGGCATCAAAATATCTCCGTAGGCAGCACATAACACTCTTTAACATCAATATAGCCCCGTGGGCAACACATAGCCCTCTTTGGCAATAACATAGTCCTATTAGACAACATCAAAGCCCCCATAGGCAGTTCATAGCTCAACAGCTAACCACAATATCCCCAAGGGTGACAACAAACAATTAAATAGGCTGAAGGCGAGCAATTTAGTTATAAACAATATATATGAATAATGTCCAAGTCGTTCCTAACTTAAGGTTGTTATGAACAGATTATGAATCCCTAAAATGAGGGTTTATAACCACTCAATCATCCAACCACTCACAATTACATCTACAACATAACTAACATTAACTACCCTATTATACCATTATCAAGCTCTAAGGAAACATGCCGAACGAAGGGAGTAGCCTTAACATACCTTTTCCTTTATAATTTATGTTGAAGATACCTCTGTCCACACCACTACAACACTAAAGAAAAAGGTAAAATCAATCAGTAATTAAGGATAAAAATTACTATGATAATTCGACAATCGATACGGATTCCTATCGTAAACTACAATCAAATACCTAAGGTATCCGTAAACTGATAAAAGGTGATTCCTACCTTTCTTTAAATGACCAGAACACTTGAATGCAGTCACTCTACTGGGGAATAAAACCATGCTGCCACAACCTCCACGGAGCTACACCGCTCAATTCACCGTGAAAATTATACCAAAATGTCGAGCTCGCGACGTAGGGCAATTTTTTATAAGAGGCCAAGAAGAGACCATGAATACACAAGGATGATTTGAGGAGTATTTCTCTGATTTTCGTGGGTTTCTCACGATTTGGAATGAAGAAAAATGAAGAAGATGCTATATTATAAGCTTCCACCGACTTAGGGGACCCACCTCACGTGCCTGCTTGCGCAGTTTCGCAAAAACGTGAATATCTCTCTATTTTGAAGTCGTATGAACAAACTATTTGATGCATTGGAAACTAGACTCGTAGACCTTCAATTTAATGGGTTGTGGGCCCCATAACTCGTTATAGATTGGGAGAAAACTTCTGAAACATTTGACCCAAATTTCAGAGAAATCTTTAAAAAGGAACTTACAATAACTTTGGCCCACTTTTAATTTGCGACTTACCTTACCTCAAAACTTGAGATACAACCCTTGAACACTTAAAATATGACATACCACATCATTCTTAATTTATTACTCACCCACTTTTTCTTTCCACGAATGTATGAATTAATTTAGACGTTTAGAAAAGTCAGGGTGTTACATTGCAGGTGCAACCCACAGACCATAGGTCAGACCACGGCCCGTGCTGGTGGTCCGTGGTTCACCACTGCAACCTCTCCCCAAACCCATCTCAGAAAATCAGCTAAGTTTCGACCCACGGAAAAACCCACTGTCCGTAGGCCAGACCACGGTCTGTGGTCTGTGTCCGTGGATCGAGGGCCCCTTTACCCAGCCTCTGACGCGAATGAAGGCCAACCAGAATGGACTATCGTTTGATCCACGGTCTGTATGTCTGATTGTTGGTGAAGGTCAGTAGCCAGTTAGGGAGAAATTCTTGATTGGGTCAACTTCAAATGGTTAAAACTCTTAGAACAAAAGGAATTATGTGCCTCATAACCTTTGATGTGATAGATAATTGAATCCTCGTTCCAACGCCACCGAGTTTGCCAAAATTCGAGTAAAAAGTTATCCTCATTTTAGTGAAGCTCTGTCGGGCAAACTTGACCTACGACCCCAATCTACGGACCGTAGGTCCCGTCCGTCGATCACTCCGACAGCAGTTAAGTCATAGGTCTTTTCCTATTTCATTGGACCCCTAAGCTACGTCGTTTAGACCTTAAATTATGAGGTTTTAGTCAGTTTAACCCTAGAACCATAATTAGAACTTACCTAAGTCAAATCATTAATCAAAACTTAGAGAAATTAGAGCGTAAGAGGAGAAGAGAAGAGAAGTCAAGAACCCTAGTTCAAGCACGCAGCAAAGTTCCATCAGTTCCAGCCTTGAAATCAAAAGATTTCTCTGTGGAATTCATTACCATGTATGTGGGATTTCACTAGTGGGTTATTTTCGCCCATTAGGTCCCTAGAATTCACTCAGATTCTTGATTCCATGATTATGAACAGACCTAGGGTTTCTAGAATTTCAACAGATCATCATGAATTAGTTATTTAAATATTACAAATCATATTATCATGTTATTGCTCAGTTTATTGCATGAATTTCATAACCCTAGCTATGTATTTCTTTAGTTCTTGAATTACACGTGCTAGGTCATATATTTCAGTATTCAATTATACATGCCTCAGTTTATGAACGCATCATTATCAGATTAATTGTTGCATTCTCAGTTTTGCATGTTCAGTTTTGAGCTATCCAGTATTACAGAAATTCAGTCATAATGTGTTAATCACTTAATCTATTGGGAATAGCATAATACCGAGTTGGACTAGGGTTCAGCGTACCCATATAGTCCCAGAACTACGAGCCACGTAGGTGTAAGTCCCCTCCGTGGGCATTATTTAGTGATCACGCCAGCATGCCTCTATACCTTTGGCCGGGTATATTGGGTCCTCTCGATGGGGCGTATACATCAAAATCCACATTTAGCTCATGTGGTTTTATTATCGATTATTAGTAGCTCCCACAATTCAGTCAGATTCTATTGCATTGACCATGTATCAATAGATTCAGTATTCAGTCTCAGCATATTATAAATTGGTCATTGCATTCAGTTAGCTCAATATTCAGTGTCTATATCCTGTTCATATTATTTCATTACTTTATTGCTTTGTTCAGTTATATGTTATTCAACTTTATTCTATTATGCATGCTCAGTACCTTTCAAGTATTGACGCATACTCTGTGCTACATCTTCTCATGATGTAGGTTCAGGTTCTCAGTATCCAGATCACGCTTAGATCGGTTCCTGATCTCCAGTTCAGCAGAATCAGTGGTGAGTCCTCATTCTCTGAGGACAATAGTCATGAGTTTCTTCTTAGTATTTTTAGTCCTTTAGTTTCAGTTTTGCTAGACTTAGCTGGGGCCTGTCCCAGCATTTCTAGTCAGTTAGAGGCTATTTTCAGACATAGTTAGATTCAACTTAGAATTGAGTTAATATATTCTTTGTATTAAACTCATCAGTTTTCATATATCTCAGTTATAGTATATGGGTATTCCCCATTTTTTTCATTTTATTTATGATTATAGCTTCCGCATCAGTTTATTATTCAACTTATCTTTAGTATGCTCATGACCATGCCATCAGGGTTAGCTTGGGATCACTTGTGGTCCTAGGTCCCGTGTCCGCATCTCAGGGCGTGACACCGGTGATGGGGGGGTCCTCGAGTCACGGCGCCCCGGTGATTGGGGGGTTGGGGGGGTCCTCGGGGCATGACCCCCCAGGGATTGGGGGGTTGGGTGGGTGGGGGTGTCATCGGGGCACGGCGCAAGATATAAAATCTATTTTCTGATATGGTCGACTTATTTTGATTCTTC
>JAJOOO010019397.1:0-11350 GCA_029582685.1 Solanum piurae | reverse complement strand
AATGAGTAGCTAAATTTCATAACTAGGGTTGTGGGAACCATGAGCGATTAACAAAGTATGAATAGTAACTAAGTAATTCTTGAATAGTGTTATTGCATTCATTGATAATTCTTTCGTTTAGAAGTCTTTTTAGAGGTTGCAAACGTTAGAACTCGCCTTGTTGCTACTTGCCGGACCAAGGAGGTAGTTAATAAGAAAAGAATTATCAACATAGATTTAGTGTGATACTATCTAATTGTCTAATGTCGATTGGTGCGAGGGTGAAAACTAAGTCATACATCGATGTGATGTCTAATATGAGGTAAATGTAAGGGTTGGTAAATTATACACATGTAGCCGGACCAAGGTGTGGGGTGAAATTCTATAGTTGTTGGAATAAGGAATTAGTGATACCTAACATATCACTTTGCATGTAATACACTAGGAAATGATTGCTATTACTAGGATTACCGCGTTATGAGCTTATGGGGAACACATACACCCTAGTTACTTTCTCATCTTGATAACAACTAAAGTTTGAATCTTGCTCACTGAATACTTACATAATTTCCTGAATTTGGTTCACAAATTCTCCCCTTTAATTACTTGTTTTTTGGAAATACATTGACTAAACAAAGATAATCGTCAGTTAAGTTTAAGTCTAAACCATATTCCTCGTGGGATCGACCCCAACCTACAAGTTGAGTTCTTTACTTGATAACGATCGCTTATACTTCTTTAGGGAGGTGTAATTTGAGCGTATCAAATTTTGGCGCTGCTGCCAGGGAATTTGGCTTTTAGATTAAATTTAACTACATTATTGAACTTTAGTCAAATATTTCCTAATTTTACTTTTTGTTTTGTTTTTGTTTCTCTCAGGTTCCTACTCTAGTGTATGCCAAGTACACGGAGCCAAGGTGAAGTACTTACTCCTAACGATCCAGAACTGAATAGAACTTTGCGGAGAATGAATAATCAAGGAATTTCAGTTAATCCTATCGGAGGAGAGTTAGGTGATGGTGTTGGGTTGCAGCCTCCGAGGGTTGGTGATGAGAATAATCAGGTTCAAGTTGAGAATTTACTGAGAGATGCAGTGAGGGTACAGGATCCACCAGGACCAAGACTGCGTGATAACTATAGGGTCAACTTTAATGTTGTTGAATCTGAAGGACCTCTTGTCCTATCCCCTCTACCTCCGGGGCATACATTTGTGGTGACTAGCAGTTTGATGCAAATGCTTACAGCGAGGGGCTTGTTTGCTAGTTTGGCATCGGAAGATCCACATGCTCACATAACCAAGCTAAGGAGTGTTTGCAAAAGTTGTGTGGGTCGACTGGACTTGGACATGGATGTCATTGGATTGCGAGTATTCCCTCTATCATTGATCGGCGATGCTGCTGTGTGGTTTAATGAGCTTCCTTATAACTCAATCTACATATGGGGACAACTGACTGATGTGTTCCAAGCAAGATTTTTTCCCGTGTCTAAGAAGCTGAATCACAAAGATAAACTCAACAATTTTGTAACACTACCTGGAGAGTCTGTGAGTAGTTCTTGGGACAGGTTCACTACTTTCATTAGGGGTGTTCCAAATCACCGTATTGATGATGAGTCGCTAAAGGAGTATTTCTACCGAGGTTAGGATGACAACAGTAAGCCAGTGCTTGACACTATTGCTGGAGGTTCATATGGTGAGTGCACTTTTGAGCAGATTGTAGAGAAACTAGAGAAGATCTCTCGAAAAAATAAAGTTTGGAGCACTAGAAGGTCGGATACTGGGAGGAACACGATTGTCGTTCAAGCTACAAACAACCAGTCTGCAGATGAGATTCGTGAGGAGATGGCTCAGATAAGGACCGAACTAGGGTTGGTGTTGAAGTATGTAAGTAGAGGTGCGGAGAAGGTAAATGTTGTGAATTATTTGACTAGGACTCCACCACCGTTTGAGGAGTGTTACTATGAAAAGGATACTTATGCGGTGAATGATCAAACGGAGGGTTTCCAAGCCAACGCCCAAGGTTCCAATACGGATAATTGGCGCCAAGGTCAAGGAAACCAAGGTCGGTACTATGGCAACTACAATCGAGAGGGCCAATATGTCCGGGATGGGAACTATAATCGCGACAACAACTACAACCGAAACAACTATGGCAACAGAAACGATCGGGTTGGGCCTTATGTCCCTCCTCAAAATTGGGAACCTGGTAATAGGTAAGCTGGAGGTAATATGTCACGTATTGAGGATATGATACAGAAAATGATGAAGAAGTCTGGTGAGAATGTGAAGGAGATGTGAAATGACTTGTCTAGTATTGGTCAAAAAGTTGATGCCCATGCAGTGTTGATCAAGCATCTTGAGCTACAGATGACGCAATTGTCTACTACAATAAACCCACGTCAACCTGGAACACTTCCTAGCAACACCATCCAAAATCCAAAGAATGATGGGCATTGTATGGCAGTCACTACTCGTGGGGGTAAGAAAACCATTGATCCACCGATGTCGTCTGGGGTTGAAGTTGAGGTTAGTAAAGATGTTGATGTGATTGAGGTAAATGAAGAGCCCGAGAATGCAACAGAGAAGGAAGCAGAAATAACTCAGAAAGTTGTCCCCATGCACCTCCACCTCATTTCCCACAGAGGTTAGTGAAGAAGACTGAAGAAGGCAAATATCGCAGGTTTATTAGTATGTTGAAGCAGATTTCCATCAATGTGCCGTTGATAGAAGCTTTGGAGCAAATGCCTGGGTATGCGTAGTTTATGAAGGACTTGGTAACTAAAAAATGGGCCATGAGTTTTGAAGATGATGATAAGTCGCAACATTGTAGTGTTATTGCTACAAGGTCTCTTGTGCATAAGAAGGAGGATCCTGGTGCTTTCCCTATTGTCGGTACCATTGGGTTGCTACATTTGTAAAGGTGTTGTGCGATTTGGGTGCTAGCATCAATCTGATGTCATTGTCTATTTACAAGAAGTTGGGGTCTTTACTTGATAACAATCGCTTATACTTCTTTAGGGAGGTGTAATTTAAGAGTATCAAATTTTGGCGCTGCTGCCGAGGAATGTGGCTTAGAAATTGTCTTTAGTATTTATTTTGACTTGTAGGTTTTTTTTTCTTAGGATTAGTTTTAAATTTGTTTTATTTATTATTATTATCATATTTCTTTTACTCAAAAGTATGTAGTGATAAGTGTTCTTGCAATTCTTGTACTTCTGATATTATGGATTTTTATAAGATAATTTTTTCTCAACAAAATGAGCTGTGTGGGGACATGGAAGATTTATTAATATTGTGCTATAAATCAATATTTAAGTGCATGATTGTTAAAGGTAACTTTGATTGGGATCTCTATAAATTAAATTTTGAGTTGAGTGCAAAAATTAAATCATATGACACCTAACAATTTAGTAATAATATGTGTGAGGAAGAAAAAATACTTATAAGACAACTTGAAGAGCTAAAAGTTGAGGGCCAATAGCTTGAGTATACTTTTATTGATGTTGTCATTGTTGAGAAGAGTACACTAGAGTTATGTAATGAAGTTGATAATATTATTTTTAAAAACTCTAGTATGTGTAAATATGAGGGTGTAAATAATAATACAATTCATAAGTTGGGGCGCACTAGACCTCATTCCAATCATTTTTCCACATTATGTTTAGATGATGAAATATTAATAGAGCCATATGAGCCTATAGAAGAGTGTATGGGGGTGGAACAATGTGTCTACATTCTTGAATTTATTGTTTCAACATCGGAGAATTACATTCCTCACTTAGGATCCAAGAAGTGCATAATGTGATATTTATTGCTTGGGACCTTTATTTTTATACCACGACCCCTTGAGCGTAATAGAAAAATTGATGTAAAATTAGGGGTACAATTCATATCTTCAAAGTGGAAGGAAAAATAGTAAAATTGATGGTTTCGTGCCTCGACGTTAAATTAAGCGCTTATTGGGAGGCAACCCAACTAGTAGTGTAACTTCTTATTTTATTTTATTTTTATTTTATTAGTATCTCTTTTTTTTTGTTTTCTTGTTTTTGTGGATTAGGGGAAGTCTGAGTACCCAAAAGAAAATGAAGTGAAGGAGCATGTTTGAGCTTAAGTGTGGAGTGACGACCATTGATGAAAAAATTAAGAAAATATGCTACTAGCTAGGCCTAAAGGCCTCATGGAGTTTTTCTAACCCTTGTTTTAAATTTTATTTAATGCTTTGGGGACATAGCATTTTTTTAAGTGTGGGGTGGAGAAATAAATTCCTAGTTTTTACCGTTTTATTGAGTCTTTTCTTTTTTAGGATGGGTTCCTTGACTTTTGTTTCTGGTTCTTTTCCTAAGGATAGTCCATTTGAACCGAGTGTCTTTTTATTTTTTTTAAGAATAAGTTTTTTTTATATATTGTTTTTGAGAGAAAAGAAAAGACCATTTTGAGTGGTGTGATACTTGCTATTTAGGCCTAATTTTTTAGTAGTACTTTCTTGTGAATGATTGATTAAAAAAAATGCAAACTCTTTGACATCTTAGCTCATGGTTGTAACTTTGTATATAGCTTATTTTATTTTGTAATTTCTTATGATCTTGTCTCTCTTAGAAGTGGAATTGACCCATCTTGATTGATACTTGTGCCATGTGTGGTGAGAATTTGTTTATTTTATGTTTTGCATCTTAGTCTAGAAATTGTCTTGCATGTTATTGAAGCGAAATAAAAAGTGATGCTTTGTTTAGGAGATGATAATAGACTTTCTTTGATTTGTATGGTTAATTTTAGTGTTTTCAGATAATTTATCACTAGTTAGCCCTTTTGAGCCTGTAGCCTTTTGTTGGTAGCCATATTTTGCCCTTGACTATTTTGTTGAATCCCTAGTTTTTGCACCTTGCTTCCTTGAGCATTATAGCATAGATTTATTCTAATTATTAATTCTGAGAAAAAGGGATGGTTGAGTGAAAAGGTAATTAATGATAGCTACAAAGTGCTTAAAAGCCCTCTTTGAAAGAATGTGACATGGAAAAAAAAATTACCTTGATGATCACCCTGGTCCTTCCAAGGACATCGTGCACCTTGACGCATGTAAAATACGTAAGTTGAGGGTGGCTATTATGAAGGAAAACTTTTTTTTAAAAAAAAAAAAAGGATTGAAGCTTTCTTGAGATGATGAGAATTACTTGTGAACTAATTGTTGAAGAGAGGACTGAAAATAAAAAGAAGAAAATAATGGGTGATGAAGTCTAAAAATTGCAAAGTGCTTAAGGAAGTGCAAGTCACTATTATATAGTTTTCCTACCCGTTCCCTAGCCTACATTACAACCCGTTAAAGTCCTATTTAATTTTATTCAAGCATGCCTAATTAGTGAAGATGTACTTAATGGGCAATCCTATGGTTCTTTGTGCATACATGTGAATTTTATTTGTGAGTGTGAGAGTTTCTCTTGATATGAAGTCCTTAATTTAGATTCAATCTTTTGAATTGAGTGTGTGGACTATTTAATTTCTTTTTGTGAGGGCACTTGTTTCATGATAGATAGGTGATGTTATTAACTTTCTTTGATGAGAGTAGGGGAGCAAGCTTAAATTTGATGAGTTCAAAGTCATTTCTTGAGGTTAGGAGGTTAGAGGTTTGTTGTTTATTTGGATGTCTTGCATAATGATTGAGAAGTGTACTTGATATTTTGAAATTAGTATATGGCCTAATTGTTTGTATTAACCAAAGTAATGACATTGCTAGTATGATTATTTTGGGATGAACTTTAATGTTTGCTCGAGGATGAACAAAAGTTTAAGTGTGGGTGTTGATATGAGACCAAAATACATATTTTTAATCATTATATGCCTCACATTTATTATTTATATTTGTCCTTTTTGAGCATGAATTTTATGGATTGTGCTAAATAGTATATTTTATTTGTAGGATTAAATTGGTGTAAAAATGAAGAAGTTTGAAGTTAAAACGAATTAAAGATGGAAGGTTGAAGAAGGAAATCAAGCAGGCAGCTTAATGGATTAAATTTAATGTATCAATAGCTAACCGCCCTTCTGCCGCCAACAATTTGGAGAATTCCAGCTAGCAATTGGAAATCCAATTAAATTGGGTTTTGTTTTCCTAATTTGTCTTGAACTCAATCATTTTATTTAGGGTTTCTATATCTATAAATAGGGCATGAAAAATTATTCTTTAGTGGCCAAGAACCAAGAAACAATACACAATATAAATTTTCTTCTAGCTTAGGAACTTTGGAAGAACTGTCGTGGAGGCCGGAGAATTGTGGTTTATTCTTTCTTCTCCTTTATTATTTATTTGTATTCGTGATTAATAAAAGATAGTTTAGATATTGTTCTTAACTTTTTATGATTAACACAAGCATGTTTATTTTAATAAATTTTGATTGTGTTTTTGATATAATGAGTAGCTAAATTTCATAACTAGGGTTGTGCGAAACATGAGCGATTAACAAAGTATGAATAGTAACTAAGTAATTCTTGAATAGTATTATTGCATGGATTGATAATTCTTTCGTTTAGATGTCTTTTTAGCGGTTGCAAACGTTAGAACTCGCCTTGTTGCTACTTGACGGACCAAGGAGGTAGTTAATAAGAAAAGAATTATCAACATAGAATTAGTGTGATACTATCTAATAGTCTAATGTCGATTGGTGCGAGAGTGAAAACTAAGTCATACATCGATGTGATGTCTAAAATGAGGTAAAGGTAAGGGTTAGTAAATTATACACACGTAGCCGGATCAAGATGCGGGGTAAAATTCTCTAGTTGCCGGACCAAGAAATTAGAGATACCTAACTTATCACTTTGCATGTAATACACTAGGAAATGATTGTTATTACTAGGATTACCGCGTTATGATCTTATGGGGAACACATACACCCTAGTTACTTTCTCATCTTGATAACAACTGAAGTTTGAATCTTTCTCACTGAATACTTACATAATTTCCTGAATTTGTTTCACAAATCCCCCCCCCCTTTAATTACTTATTTTTCGGAAATACATTGACTAAACGAAGATAATCGTCAGTTAAGTTTAAATCTAAACCATATTCCTCGTGGGATCGACCCCAACCTACAAGTTGGGTTCTTTACTTGATAACGATCGCTTATACTTCTTTAGGGAGGTGTAATTCGAGCGTATCAATATGTTCTAAGAACTACATATCACATTTGAATTCAATTCCTGTCAAATCATGAATGAAATGTGTGTGTTAATTGGATATCCAAAAAGAATGAAAGAAAGTTTATTTTATTGTCCTAAAGAAAATAAGGCAATTGTTAAGACAATTTTCAGATTTCTAGAAAAGAACTATTTAGTAATCGATGTTCCTAGAAGTAAACTAGTTTTGCAGGAACTGAATAAAGAAATAATAAATGAGACAATGGTAAATTCAGACGCTCAACAACATCTAAACGGAATAACATAATTGATGTTCCATTGCATTTAAGTAGTGGGAGAAACGTTACGAGACATAAGAAAACTACTACCTCAAGTAGTTAGAGTGATGTTGGGCAAATTAATGAACACTACATGAACACATTGTTAATATTTCAATATCGAAAGGTTTTGAGGAAAATATTAAGACTCAAGAACATGAAAGTGTGACTATTGTAGTAGTACTTAGTCATAGTAGGAGAATCATAACAAAGATTGATTGGTTTTGTATGTTTAAGAGAACTTTCATGATAGAACTCCTGAAAATAAGTAACCTTTGAAGGATTTCATGATAGGGCCTCTAAATATCTAATACAAAATCGATAAGTTACAACGAAGCAATACTAGACGAAGTTGCATGAGAAAACAACTTGGTAAGATCCTTTTGATAAGAAATATAAAAGGAATATCTGTAAGAGTTGTAAATGCATTGTTAACAGTCTGAGTGGAGATTGTTAGGGTATATATTCTTAATCATGTGTTTAGAAATAGTATTCTAACTATTTTAAAGATTAAATATCTTAGTGAAGATTGTTAGGGTATATACTATTAACCATGCATTTAGATATAGTACGTTTTAACAATAGTGATGGTTAAAAGTCTAAGTGGGAGATTGTCGGGATATATACTATTAACCATATGTTTAAATATAGTATGTATTATAGAATAATTATTAATTCATTTTTAATAAATCATATATTCAATTATGGTGTCTATTAACTTGTACATTAGATGATTTAGTGTATAGAATTTTAGCTTAGACAGAGAGGATTAAATCATCAATTCTTATAAGTATAAAGTTTTTTGTTCACAATCTAAGATGGAAATTGGACATGTCATTAGTACGATTGTAGCACAAGATTATATGTAATTTATCTTGATTATGGTAATTGTATATTTCCAACTTCTTGTGCTAGTGCATTTTGTATGTATTCAACAGGACTGAGATAGTTGTTTTAGACTTACAAACAAAAGCATATTCTCTAAGCTATTAAATGTAATTATATTCTTAATCCTGATATAACTATTATGATCTATTTATGATAATTATCATTTTGATTTATTAAAAGGTGAGATTCTAAGATGGGTCAATATGCTGGTAGATTGTCTGGTAGTTGACGGAATCCATGTATCGATATAGCGATTGATGATATGCCTTTCTGAGAAGCTTATAAGTTTTCATCGTGTCAAACTTTGCAAGTGGATTTATGAATCCGACATGAAATAAGCTAAGCAGTGCTATAAAGGAAATTGATCATTGAATTAAATTCATTAGTAATTTAATTTATTGATTAGTATATGTAATCTTAACATTGCGAATTACATATGTGTTTAATGAGAATTTCTAAATATAATAAATAGAGGAGTGCAATTACAAATTTCTTGTGAAATGATTTGTAATTTATTACAATAAGAATAATTAAATTTAGTTATTTGGAATTATTTCCATAATATGAAGCTTCAGTAATTAATTCAGTAGTCCCTACCGTGTCCATATTTAACTAGAACTCAGAATCTATTCTAAGGGAAAAAAAAGAGAAGTATGTGTCTTTCTCTATTCTAAGGAAAGGGAGAAGTATGTGTATTTCTCTATTTTAAGGAAAGAGAGAAGTACATGACTTTTTCTATTCTATGGAAAGGGAAAAGTACATGACTTTTTCTATTCTAAGGAAAGGGAGAAGTACATGTATTTTTCTATTCTGAGGAAGGACATGGTGTTCCCTCTCCTCCTTGGATTAGGAAGAAATCTCCATAAATAGGGATTCTTCAAACCCTTTAAAGGAATAAGTATGATATACGATACTTGTCCACCGAAGTATTCAGAGAGTTCAAAAGTGAACTTGGGATCACTGTAGAAGACCACAGAACTGTCGTCCAGTTTGTGGGCTACGTTGTAGATTTGTTTGAAGGTTCTAGCTTCTGGACTAGCTTGTGAATTTTCTTGAAGGTATCTGCTCATGCTTCAAGAGGTAATCCTTGAATTAAATTTCATAAATTTTATGTGATCTAGAATGATTCTATATGTTCTAGCATAAACTATGTGTTGTTTATTATTCATGTAAGTAGTATGATTCGGGTACGCTTTCAATGTGCATATAGTTTTCCAACAGTTGAGAATGGTTCTGTTTCTTCTCTCTGATACACCATTTTCTTGAGGTGTATAAGTTGTTGTGAGAAAGGGAGAAGTACATGACTTTTTCTATTCTAAGAAAAGGGAGAAGTACATGTATTTTTCTATTATGAGGAAGGACATGGTGTTCCCTCTCCTCCTTTGATTAGGAAGAAATCTCCATAAATAGGAATTCTTATAACCCTTTAAAGGAATAAATATGATATACGATACTTGCCCACCTAAGTATTCAGAGAGTTCGAAAGTGAACTTGGGATCACTGTAGAAGACCGTAGAATTATCGTCTAGTTTGTGGGCTACCTTGTGTATTTGTTTGAAGGTTCTAGCTTCTGGACTAGCTTGTGAATTTGCTTGAAGGTATCTGCCCATGCTTCAAGAGGTAATCCTTGAATCAAATTTCATAAATTGTATGTGATCTAGAATAATTCTATATTTTCTAGCATAAACTATGTGTTGTCTATTATTCATGTAAGTAGTATGATTCGGGTATGCTTTCGATGTGCATATAGTTTTCCAACAATTAAGAATGGTTCTGTTTTTTCTCTCTGATACACCATTTTCTTGAGGTGTATAAGCTGTTGTGAGCTCTTTTAGAATTCCACAAGTCTCACAAAATTCTTCAAATGCCTTAGACCAATATTCACCTCCATGATAAGTCTTTTTTATGGTCTTCCCCGTCTCATTCTCCACACGATCTTTGAAATTTTAAAAAACATTAAAAAACTCTGATTTTTGTTGCAAAAAATTTACCCAACTCTTTCGGGAATAATAATCAATAAAGGTAATACAATACCTTTTGCCTCCATTAGAGATTGATGTTATTGGCCCACAAATGTCTGAGTGAACCAACTCCAACATATCTTTTGCTCATCATGACTTGCCTTTCAGAAATTGAGACCGGTGTTGTTAGGCAACAACACATTCTTCATAAACTTGAGAAGGAACAACAATTTTAGGAAGGCCCACCACCATATTCTTCTTCTGAAGGATCTTCAATCCACCAAAATTTAGATGGCCATATCAAAAATGTCACAACCACGAATGGCTTTCACTTCTTCCATAAAAAAAGATTGAACATTTTAAATATTTAAAGAGAACAACCTGTTATGACTCATTTTTACAATAGCGACAATTCCTCTGGAAGGATCAGATATTTTGCAAGAATCGTTCCTAAGGGTGATGACATATGCATTTTCTAACAATTGAACAACACTCAATAAATTGTTTTCCAAAGAATGAACATAAAACACATTAGATATGGTTTTCACACACGCATTCTTGATTCTAATTTGATATTACCCTTCCCATTACATTCACTATGGAGATCACCAAAACCAACCATTGAATGGAAGCTTTCATTTAAATAAGAGAAAAATGGCTTACTTGCAGTCATGGGTTACCTTCCTTGTTCTCAACAAAAATTGACTTTTCTTCTTTCTCACTAGGCAACCTAGTACGACATTCAGAACGATAATGACCAAACTTATGGCAATGATAACATTCCCCTTTGATTTGTAAAAATCTCTTCCTCTGCCTCTACCATAGTCATCATTAGCTCTAAAATTTCTACTTCCATCTTTGTTGCCACCATCCCAATTTCCTCTGTCACGACCCGATTTCTCAAGTCCTGATGGCACCTACTATAACCCACCAGCAAGTAAGCCAACCCGTAACCCGGAACAACTAGTAATGGGTCTGAGGGTAGAAACTAAACAAGAGTAGGCAAATAACAATATAAACAGGCGGAAGCAAACCAAAACATAAATACAAATAAAGATCCCTCCCAGAACCTGGAAGTCACT
>JAJOOO010019396.1:0-11079 GCA_029582685.1 Solanum piurae | reverse complement strand
CATTCCTTGTGTGAGGGCATTTGAACACTTTGGTTGAGCTTGAACTTGCATTTGAAGCAAGTATTGTGAGCATGAGGTTCTTTGATATTGGTGAGTCACAACTTGAATCTTTGAGTGCACATTTGATATTTGCATAAGTAAATTGAGTCTTTTTGTGTGCATTCATGATTGAGTCTTGTGTAGCACTGTTCGAGACACCCTTTTTGAACGGCTGAACTTGAGTTTGCTTGAGGACAAGCAAAAGTTTAAGTTGGGGGTGTTGATGAGTCCACAAATTGAACTCATTTAGGGCTATATTTTAAGAGAAATTGTGTCCTCAAATGCTTATTTTATCTCAATATCTGATGAAAACCCTTAAGTTTCAGGTATTTGAAGGAAAGCATGGACACTACGTCGCAAAAAGGAACGAAAAGGCTAAAAAGAACGAAGAAATAAAGGCCTGAGGATCGCCGAGTCCACTTGGCGAGTCGCCGAAGGGTCTTACTTCACCTTTTGTTCCAGTGTGCTTAGACCTGAAGAAAAGGATCAAGTCCACGGAAAATTGGAGCAGTCACCATATCGCCGAGAAGTTCCGCGTAGCAGTACCATGTTGCCCAATGACCCAGAGCATGACGATGTTGAAGGATGGTGCAAGACGGCAATGAACTACACCAAAAGGCGAATCGCCGAGTTGATCGACGCTTTTGACTAACGACGCCGAATGATCCGCTGCAACACAAATCAGTGAAAGCTATGAATACTAGTTAGAGTTGTAGTTTTAAGAGTCGAACAATTATTATAATTTTCATATAGAATAGTACTTTTTGATTCTTTTGCTCTAAGCTTGAGAGGGTTTTGAAGACTTGAAGATCCAAATGGTTTCATCTTCAAGATTTGGACTTGGGTCTCTGGGATTCTTCATTCTTGGCTTGTAACAAGACTTAAATATTCATACCCATTTGAATGCAAGCTGATTTAGGTATAAAATTCTATCTCTTGATATGTGGCTAAAACCCCCAATTCTTGGGGTGTGATTTAGCGAATATGGGTTAAGATAATTGTTGGGTCTTGCTTGCTGATAGTCTATTCATAGTTTAAATGTGATTTCGTTTAGTGGTTGTGGATCAATTTAATGAATTTGTAGTTGCAAATACAAGTTTATTTATGTGTTTTTGGTTTGCTCGAGAGAGAGGTCGTAAAACTAAGACCACTAGATTGATGGCCATTGTTAGTAGGTCAACATGAGGTTCAGCTCGAGAGAGTGAACCCTAGTCCCATGTCCACACACTCAGCTCGAGAGAGTGAGTGGGTTAAGGCCTAGGTTGGTCTTCATGCGGCAAGTGGGTGTTCGAGAGGAACTCATTTGAAACGGGGTAAGTTGCTCGAGAGAGAGCTTATCCCCCCTATAGTTTATCCTAGTCACAATTATTCTATGAATCTTCTATCGAAAGCATGTACCCGATAATCTAGCTTAACCCGTATTCCCGTCACATCCCAAGGATCCCCTCTCATTACTTAGAAATCGTTGTTTATTTTACTATTTTTTACTTACTAGTGACAAAACCCATTGTTAATTGACACTCTTGTGTCCCCTTTAATTTACAATGTTTTCAATCGTTAATGTCTTTAGCTATGACTTGTTAAAATTAAATTTTATTTTTCTATTAATTCTCAAAACTACTCCCTTGGGAACGATCCCAACCCTTGGTTTGGTTATTACTTGCATCGGAAGTTGTGTCCTTGATTACACAAACATATCCTATCTCACAGACCTCTACGATCGCTATGAGATCATCCATCGACATCTAGAGGGGTGTCAATGGAGTTAAGATGGCTTGCTCAATCATCCAAAACCCCTGGACCTCTTTTCGGATCGCCCGCACATCGGCAGATTGGGCTAGGTGTCCCATCTTGAGGATCATGGACTGAGTAATCCTAGTGGGCTGGAAGCAACAGAAGAACCAGGAGCCTGGGAAGAAGTGGAAGCGGATGTACCTGAAGGTCCGGAGGCTGGAGTAGGCAAAAATGCCTCTGTAGGTATAGAGTCAACATCAACCTCTAGGGATGCATCCACTGGAGCCACTCTCCTCCTATCAGCCTCATCCCGAGTGTACTCGGCCTCTATGCGCCGGATATCTTTCGAAGATATGGGTGTGACCTGTATTTCCCTCTTCTCATCACGAGAAACTCTAGAATGCCGACATAGCTCTGTAATTAGGACCGGGAAGTGAAGGGACGTCTGTCGCTATTTGGCCCTCATGGCCATCTCGTGCTCAATAATGGGTCCCAAGTTGGGTCGCTTCTTTGCGATGATGGATCCTAGACATGTCTCCTTTTGATGGCGGAGGATGGAATCGTTCTGCCAGGGCATGATGGAGATGCTAATGAATCCAAAATAGTACCCGCAACTACATTCAAATCCTTCTTCTCAATCGGAGCTCCTGCCTCAATCCACCTCGGGGTGGTGTTAAAAATGAGGGGAGCAAGACAACCCTTTAGATCATCCAGGGCCTGTGCTATAGCTAGTCCCTCGTACTCATGCTAGAACCCAGTAGCTCTGTCAGGTACGACATTTATATGATCACTGTTGCACCCCACTTCTTTCCCCTAGACCATGACATACTTCACCGGTCTGAAGGCATTGGCCTTCTTCTTCCCCTGGGGCACTAGATCACTATACGCAGTGTAGAACTCACGAACCTAGGTGGGGATATAGTGGCCTCAGGTCCTGGTGAATATGTCGAATATGTGGTATCGGAGTGTGTCCCATACTAGAGGATACCTATCCACCACTCAATCTATAGGCAGCCGCTTTTTTTTAAGAATTGTCCTCAGTCCCTCGACCTTTATCCTGTTGAGTAGACAAGGAGGAGGACCCTGAACTGGTGGCACTGGAACCACCGTCTGTGCTAGGGCTGGCACTGTATTAGCAGTAGAGGGGGTAGACCCTGAGGTCCTAGACACACCATAATGAACTTTGGAAAGATCTCAACTCACCGGGATTGAAGAGGTTGGCCGTCCTCAGGCTCCGAGAATGCAGCCTCCGAGAATGTAGCCTGGGAATCAAAGGACTCCCCATCCCTGCCAGAGTTGTGCTCCGGTATCTCTATTTTGGGCGCTTTGCCATTTCCCTTGTATCTATTTGGAGGTGCTTGTTTTCCCTTTTTAGAAGGAGTAGTTGCTCCTTCATTAATCATGATGCCCCGTGCTCATTTGCAGGGCGACATAACACTGTCTTCCAAGTTGGTCCTAGACATACTGCAAAACACACTAAAAAGAAAGAAACGATTCAAGAAAAATGTAGAAAACTAGGTTGTAGAAAGACTCACCGAATCACTTTGGCGTGCCAGATCAGCCTCGCCGAAAGGATTGTCCTAAAAGATTTCCTTGAAAAATGGCATGTCGGCAATGTTTAGGGCCCTTCGACGAATCTCCGACACCACTCAGTGAGCTCAGACTAGCCTGCAGAAAGTTATAGAATGTTTTAGGGGTTAGGGTTGCAGAAAGGGCGATCGAGGGAGACTTTCGGCGAGTCGTCGAGTGAACTCGGCTAGCTCAGGCTACTCGACGAAAGTTGTAGAACCAAAATCAAATGAAACATGAAATTAAAGGTGATAAAGGGGGACTTTGGCAAACCGCCGAGTGGTTCGACGAGCTCGACCCAGCTCGCAAAATTGTCCAACGTGTGAATTTTTACCCCGTTTCCTAAAATCAAGCCCGCAGGCTCTGAAAACAAAATCTAGAAACATACTCAATCAATTAAGCCCAGACACATTAGACCCATGCCACCGTGGTACTCAGACTTCCCCCAGTTTTGCCAAAATTTGCCATTTGACGACTTTTTCCCTTAAGAATGATGTCAAATGCCCCATCATTGGGTAAAACACGTCATTTAGCACAATTTGGGTTACTGAGACTTCACCCGACTAGACCCAACAATAGTTTAGCACAACCTAACAAATTTTAATCAATTTTAAGGCACAAAACTTGAGAAATCAGCCATTTAAACATTTTAGCACAATTAGAAGAACACGAAAGGAAAAGTAGCACACAATTTACGATTTAAGAGAGGCCCAACACACATCAATAAGACTTAAACAATTGCATTTGAATTTTACCGCTATTTAAGAGTTTGGGGTACGGAAAACCAACCTTTATGTAACACCCCATATTTTAGTGAGTTGAACTAGTGAGTTCTGGAGCCTTTGGAAAAGGCTTTGGAGTGTCGTATGAGGGTTAAAACTTGTAAAAATGGTTCCCGTACTTAGAATAGGGATTTTAGGGGTAAAATGTCTGGGTTTGTCTCCCCAAGGACCACCCAAGGGGTCCTTGAGAAGGACCCCAAAACAGTCCCCCAAACAGTCCAATTTTGGTGACCTACGGATGGCCATCTACGGGTAGTAGATTAATCTACACCCCGTAGATCATGGGTGTAGGTCAAGGCCTGCAACAAGCCTGCAAATGAAGCCTCAGACTCCAACCACGGAAGTGATTGGCGGCCAGTAGACCCATCCATGGTCCGGGGATGGGCTGGCGTGGATGCTGCCAGTTTTAGGTGTTTTAGTTTTAAGCTAGGTGTTTGGGGATTGATTAGTTAATTAATTAAGGGCTTAGGGGGTCAGTTAATTAGTTAAATAAACACCTATAAATACCTAATAATACCTTAAAACTAATTCATTAGCTCATTTAATCTAAGAACCCCCAAATCACTCTCCAAATATTCTCTCTCTAGAAGGAAAGAAGATGAAGAAGAAGGGCAACAACTAGGTAAAATTCACCATTGATTCAAGATTTGTTTAGGTATTTGATTGAAGTTATGTTAATCCTATTCATATATGGGTTCTTCCACCCATAGAGCCCCCTTAGTAATCCCCAAATTGTGGATCAAAAACTGAATTCTAGCTATGGTTGTTCTTACATTGTGGGTAGGGCTTGAGAATAATTCCAATCTAGTGGATTTCACTTAATTATGATTTATTTAGCTTTGTTTAATGGTAATATGATGATTTCATGTGATTTATATGATGAAACCTAATATAAATTGATGAATGTGATCATTGTGGGTTTATGCCATTAGAGGCAAACTGAAGGTTAAAAAGTGATCTTCCTAAATCAATGTATTGAATACTAATTGATCATAGTTAGAATCATCTAATCATGAATTAAACTAGACTTGATTGAATAGGAAGGATCTTGACTTGTGAAGTTAGAATTGAACCTTTATGAATCAATTATCACTAGAATCACTTAGTAGTAAAGAATGTGATTGAATAGCTTGTAATTTAGACATGGATCATGAAAGAATGAAGTTAAGCTTGAAAATAGGTCTTGTAGCCATCATTATTAGGGATTTAGGGGTGAAGTCAATATGATGTGATCTTGTTGTGTATTCTCTTTCTATTATACACTTAGACGTGATTATGCTAGGGGATTCAAGTTCTGTCACATAGAAAGATTCTAGGTTGACTTATAACCTAAAATGAATCAAGTCAAGTTAGTCTAGAATATCTTGAAGTTGAGTCATATGTTTCCTTCATGTATAGCTTGGCTTAGTAGGATAAGACCAAGGTTGATAGCTTAGGATGAGGATCTATTCTCTCCTAATGGATAGCTTGACTTAGCATTGTAGGATGCATGTCATGGTAGCATGATATAGTAGTAGTGATGGTAGCCTAGGATTGAGGATTTATATTCTCCTATGGGTAGCTTGAACTAGCATTGTTAGGATGAATTCATGGTAGCTTGACTTGGTTTGGCCAAGACCATTTCATGGTAGCTTTGGAATAGAGGACTTATACTCTACTAAGGGTAGCTTGACTTGCATTGTAAGATGATTTTCAAGGATAGCTTGAGTTAGGATTAGTCATGGTAGCTTGGGATTGAGGACTCCTACTCTCCTAAGGATAGCTTATGGTTAAGAATCCCACTCCCCTATGGATAGCTTGTATTTGTAACCTAGTACCCTTGTAATGGTAGCATGACTTAGTTGGTTTAGGACTATTTCATGGTAGCTAGGATAGGACACTTGTACCTTTCCTAGAGTAGCTTGGACTTACATGTTAGTGTTTCTTCAAAGGTAGTTAGCTTAGCTTAACCTAGTTATGTTAGTAAGATGATAGCATGGTCTAGCCTATTTGGGGGTTATTCCTTGGTAGCCTTGAAGAGGTAAATAGACTAGAGCGATTAGTCCCCCATCTAGTGAACATTCATGGTAGTCTAAAGGAGTACTTAGTGTGGGTAGTAGTATGGGATGCTATCCATACATGGCACAAGTATTACTTGGGGCAAGTTGTGAAGGGTTCTCTTGTGTAGTATGACTTAGCTTGGGTTGTTGCCATAGTTTCCTTCCAAGATATGATTGACTAAGGTGGTAGTTCCCTTGTCTTTATGAAGTAAGCTAATAAGTAAGACCAAAGAGGGGTGAATATAACTAGGATGAATTCAAGGTTATGCTTAGTGCAAAGGGTAGCATGGAATGCCTTTTATGCATTGCACAAGTGTGTCTTAAGGTTACCTAGAAGTATGGTACTCTTATGGTCGAAAGATTTATGACTTAACCATGCACTTTGACTATGATTAAGATGACCAAAAAGGGATACTTGGCTTAGGTAGTATTATGGGATGCTATTCTTTCTTTGCACTTGTATGCTTTTAAGGTTACTTGAGAATGGTGCTATTATAGTATAGATGACCAAGAGTTAATTATGCTTATATGATTATGACTTATCTCCTATGCTCATTAACTATGTCCTATGTTGATTTGTGTTTATATGATGCTTATGTTGGAGACCATGCTATGACTATGATGATTATGTTATGACCATGTTATTATCTCTTATGCTTATGTCTTATGTTGATTAACCATTTGAGATGCTCGTATGTTGTATGCTAGCTTTCATACTTGGTACATTTTGTACTAATGCATATTGCCTACATTCTAATCAAATGTAGGGTTGAGGAGATTGAGTTGCTTTGAAGGCTAGGTTTCCAAAGATCAAGAAGAGTTGAAGAATTGGTGAGTCCTCATAGCTTCGAGGACAAACCCATCATGTTCCTTTATGTCATTTCTTTATGTTTTAGACTTTGTATGGGCTGCGTCCCAGGAATTTTATTCAAGTATTATGTTAGATGGTTTAAGACAAAGGTTTAGTAAATAGTTTCGCTTCTTTTGTTATGAAAATGACCTTGATTGTAAAAGTTTTAAATTGTCCCTACTTTTCTAGTATCTTATATTATGATTATGCTAAGGGCTTGTATGAGACCCCTTTGGGGTCAAGTACGCCATGTTACTTCTAGGGGGTAACCTCGGGTTGTGACAAACTTGGTATCAGAGCATAAGACTTTTGGATAAATTTTAGGATGTCTCAAACCACGTCTAGTACAGTCTTGTTCATAGGTGTGAGTCGCGACACATTTTATGAATAGGAGACTATTGGATGCTTAGGAAAAATCTCACTTCTTCATTATCTAAGTCGTGCTACAGAGTTTAGATCTAGTAGGTCTTTCTCCTAACTTTTGCCCTATGGTTTTATCAGGTTATGGCTAATACTAGGGCTAATGCTAGGAGGGATGAGGTTGACAATAGAGAACAAGAGGTTCCTCCACAAGTTCCAAACCAAGATCCTTCTCAAGATCCAAATGACCCTCCGATTGGGAATGCCACTCTTGAAGAGTTTAGGACTTCTATGCAACTATTGGTTCAAGCCTTGATGGTGCAAGCCAATAGAGAGGTGGTGGCTCGGGAAAACCCTATAAGGGGGATGGGTGCTTTTAGAGTAAAAGAGTTTTTGAGGATGAACCCTCCGGAGTTTAGTGGCTCCAAAGTGGAAGAAGATCCAAATGGGTTCATAGAGGAAGTTTATAAGGTGCTAGCAATCATGGGGTGACTTCTATTGAGAAAGCAAAACTAGCCGCCTATCAATTGAGGGACGTTACCCAATTTTTTATGAGCAATGGAAAGATAGTAGGCCAGTAGAGGCGGGTCCCATAAATTGGGAGATGTTTAAGAAGGAATTTCTAGATAGGTTCTTCCCCCGAGAATTGACGGAGTCCAAATTGGGAGAATTCATCAACCTTAAGCAAGGTAGTATGAGTGTTAAGGAATACTCTTTGAAATTCACCCTTTTGTCTAGGTATGCTCCAAGTTTGGTAGCTAATCCAAGGGATTTGATGAATAAGTTTATGACGGGGGTGTCCGATTTGGTAGAAAAAGAATGTTGTATGTCAATGATTGTTGATGATATGGATATCTCACGCCTCATGGTGTTTGCCCAACAAATAGAAGAGTTAAAACTCAAGAGAGAAAAAGAGGTCTAGGGTGGATGATAATAAGTCCTTTCATGATGGGTCTGATAGGCATGATCGTTCTAGGAATCGACATAATTTTTCCGAACAAAGGTTTTCTAATGCTCCTTAGCATAAGGATGAGAGGGTGTCTACCCCTAGGCCACAGAGGATAGGTAATGAGTTCCTATGGCCCTCTTGTGCTAGGTGTGGTAAGAGGCATGAGGGTAGGTGTTTGTCTCATAGAGAGGGTTTCTTTAGTTGTGGTGAGAGTGGCCACATGATGAAAGATTGCCCTAAGGCTAACGTTACAAGAACAGAATGTAAGCAAGTTGCCTCTTGTAGTGGGGATGTGGAGCTTCAAAAGAAGAATAGGTTTTATGGTCTCCAATCTAGAGAAGATCAAGAGTGATCTCCTCATGTCCTTTCCGGTATGTGTTTCATGCTTTAGTAAATTACCGGATTTCTTGTCTTTTCTGACTTGTTATGTTGGACTTTGAAGTTGTTTTTAGTATGCATGATGTTTAGAAAAGTTTGTGTAGGCTTACTCCCAAGTGGGGGATAGTGTGCCTATCTAGTAGGGTTATTGTGTGCCTTATGTGTTGCTATGATTTCCTTATATGCATGTTTATGAAATTGCTTAGGTCTTGTTAGAAATGACTTTTATGCATTGTTCTCTCATGTTGTAGTGCATTTGTAGACTTGCATATAGATTTCATGAGTTGAGTATGAGCATGCCCTAGTTGGAGTTGAAAGATTTCCTCAATGAATGAATGCTTTTTGAGAAGTTGCATTTTAGGCTCCGTGAGTGTGTGTTGAGCATTTTTTAGCTAGGAGATGTTAGTTCCTCCTTGAAAATGAGTATATATAGGATTTGATACATTTTGGGTTGGTGGAAGTAGTTCCCCCTTGTGTTTCATTGTATGTGTTTAGCTTGGAATTGAAGTTTCTTCTTTTGTAGTGTGCATTAGATGTAGTACATGCATTATGGGCTGTTAAGTTAGATGTTAGACTTAATGAAGTGTCTAAAGTGTCATTTGAGGACGAATGTTCCCAAGTGGGGGATAATGTAACACCCCATATTTTAGTGAGTTGAACTAGTGAGTTCTAGAGCCTTTGGAAAGATTTTGGAGTGTGGTATGAGGCTTACAACATGTAAAAATGGTTCCTGTACTTAGAATAGGGGTTTTAGGGGTTAAACATCCGGGTACGACTCCCAAAGGACCACCTAAGGAGTCCTTGAAGAGGACCCCAAAACAGTCCAATTTTGGTGACCTACGGATGGCCATCTACGGCCAGTAGATCAATCTACGCCCTGTAGTTCATGGTCGTAGGTCAAGGCCTGCAACATGCCTGCAAATGAAGCCTCAGACTCCAACCACAAAAGTGATTGACGGCCAGTAGACCCATCCACGGTCTGTGAATGGGTGGGCGTGGATGCTGCCAATTTTAGGTGTTTTAGTTTTAAGCTAGGTGTTTGGGGATTGATTAGTTAATTAATTAAGGGCTTAGGGGGTCAGTTAATTAGTTAAATAACCACCTATAAATACCTAATAATACCCTAAAACTAAGTCATTATCTCATTCATCTTACAACCCCCAAATCACTCTACAAATATTCTCTCTCTAGAAGGAAAAAAGAAGAAGAAGAAGAAGAAGAGGGCCAACAACTAGGTCGAATTTACCATTGATACAAGCTTTGTTTAATGCTCTGATTGAAGGTATGTTAAGCTTATTCATCTATGGGTTCTTCCACCCATAGAGCCTGATATACCATGAGTTTATTGTATTTTTAATACATTTCACTTAAGTGTTGTGTGTGTCTAGCACCATTTTGTATTGGTTTTTATGCATTTTTATCATGTTTGCAGGAAATATGTTCAGACGTGGAAACTGAGAGACACAACTGAAGGATGTGCAGAAAAGAGCATCTACGGAGGTGATCTACAGACCCTAGGTCCATTCACACTCCGTAGATGATGACCGTAGATGGGCAGGCAAGGCTTGAAGGAAAATCTGGGAATTCTTGACCAAGTGTGGAATCATGGACCGTAGATCGATCTACGTGCCGTACTGCTGTTCCGTCAAATGATTCAGAGAAGGGGTTCCAGTACTTGATTTTGAAGATTCTAAGTGTGGAGCTATGGAGGAGGATCTACGGCCGTGGATCAAACCACGGTCCGTACTGTTGATCCGTCCTTTGCTTTAGAGATGATGTTTTGGAAGCTGAAAATTTGTCCAAGTCCTGAGTCATGGAAGGGACCTACAGACCGTATGTCAATCCACAGTCTGTAGGTCAGTGTCGTAGATCGAAGGTTGTTTCATTTCCTTTTTAGTTAGGACTTATTTTTCTATATATAGGGCATGTAAACCTCATTTTTAGGGGTTAGACTTTATTACTTTTATTCTAGTTCTTGACTATGGAGATTAACTTGCAACTTTAGCAATTCTTGATTTCCTAAGTTGGTTTTGAAGATTTTTACTTTGAAATTCAAGGTGAGATTCTGGGTTTCTTTTTTCTCATTACGTAAGTTCATGATTTCTTCATCTAAAAATATAAATTGTGTTCTTGCTATTATGGGTAACTAAATCCACAACTAGGGTTGTGGGAACCATGAGCGATTAACAACGTATGAATAGTAACTAAGTAATTCTTGAATAGTGTTATTACATGAATTGATAATTCTTTTGCTTAGAAATCTTTTTAACGGTGGCCAACGTTAGAACTTGCCTCGTTATTACTTGTTGAACCAAGGAGGTAATTAACGAGAAAAGAATTATCAACATAGATTTAGTGTGATACTATCTAATAGTCTAA
>JAJOOO010019393.1:0-11959 GCA_029582685.1 Solanum piurae | reverse complement strand
TTAGAAGGTTGAGAAACAAAGAAGTCGCTTCAGTCAAGGTTTTGTGGAGGAGTCAGTCCGTAGAGGGAGCTACTTGGGAAGCAGAAGCAGCCATGAAAGCCAAGTATCCTCACCTCTTTCCTTCTGATTCCACTCTAGCTTGAGGTAATAGTTCCTCTTCAGTTTTTCATTCATTCATGCGTAAATACAGTCTTAGAATCATGTTCATTCAGTTTGTAAGTGCATTTTCAGAATATTTGCATGTTCTTAGAACTCAGTTCAGTCAGAAATTCAGTTGTCAGTGTTTAGTGGTAGGGATTGCAGCCCTCTCCCTCCATTTCAGCTAGTTTATTCTTCTTTGGAGGACGAATGGTCCCGAGTGGGAGATAATGTAACACCCCGTATCCTAGATAGACCAAAATGCAGATTTTGAGAAGTTGCAGGTGCAACCCACGGTTGCCATCCACGGAGCGTAGGTCATAACACGGTCCTTGTTGGTGGTCTGTGGTTCACCACTGCAGCCCCTACCAAAACCCAGCTCAGAAAATCAGCTAAGTCTCGACCCACGGTTCGTAGGTTAGACGACGGTCCGTGGATCAAGAATCCCTTAACCAGCCTCTTACATGAACTACGGTCGACCAGCATGGACCGCCTTTTGATCCACGGTCCATAGGGTTGACCGTAGATGAGGGTCAGCAGCCAATTAGATGAAAATTGTTCATGGGGTCAACTTCAAATGGTCATAACTCTTAGAACAAAACGAATTATTTGTCCCATGACCTATGATATGATAGATAATTGAATGCTCTTTCCAACACCACCGAGTTTGCTAAATTCCAACCTCCGAGTAAAAGGTTATGCTCGTTTTAGTAAAGCCCTATCGGGCAGACTTGACCAACGACCTCAATCTACGGACCGTAGATTGACCTACGGCCCGTAAGTCCTGTTCGTCGATCACTTCGACTGCAGTTAAGTCAGGGGTCTCTTGGTCTTTTCCTATTTTGTTTAACCCTTAAGCTACGTCGTTTAGACCCTAAATCATGAGATTTTAGTCAGTTTAAGCCTAGGAACATAACTAGAACTTACCTAAGTCAAGTCATTAATCAAAACATAGAAAATTAGAACGCTAAGAGGAGAAAAAGGTTAAGAACCCTAGTTCAAGAACGCAATAATTTTTCTTCAGTTCCAGCCCAGAAATGAAAGGATTTCTCCGTGAAATTCGTCACCAGGTATGTGGGATTTCACTAGTGGGTTCCTTTCGCCCATTAGGTCCCTAGAATTCAGTGAGATTCTTAATTCCATGATTATGAACAGACCTAGGGTTTCTAGAATTTCAACAGATCATCATGAATTAGTTATTTAAATGTTCCAAATCAGATTATCATGTTAATGTTCAGTGTATTGCATGAATTTCAGAACCTTAGCTATGTATTTCTTTGGTTCTTGAATTACACATGCTATGCCAGATATTTCAGTATTTAGTTATACATGCCTCAGTTTATGAATGCATTATTATTAGATTAATTGTTGCATTCTCAGTTTTACATGTCCAGTTTTGAGCTATCTAGTATTACAGAAATTTGGTCATAATGTGTTAATCACTTAAATCTATTGGAAGTAGCATAATACCGAGTTGGACTAGGGTTAAGCATACCCATATAGTCCCAGAACTATGAGCCACGTAGGTGTAAGTACCCTCCGTAGGCATCATTTAGTGATCATGCCAGCATGCCTCTATACCTTTGGTCGGGTATGTTGGGTCCTCTCGATAGGCCGTATACATCAGACTCCACATTTAGCTCATGTGGTTTTATTGTCGGTTATTAGTAGCTCCCACAGTTCAGTCAGACTCTATTGCATTGACCACATTTACAGTTCATTCAGTATTCAGTTAGCATGCTTTAAATTGGTCATTGCATTTAGTTAGTTTAGATTCAGTATCTTATCTTATGCATATTATTTCATTGCTTTATTGCTTTGTTCAGTTATATGGTATTTCAGCGTTACTTTATCATACATGCTCAGTACCTTCACAGTACTGACTCATACGTGTGTTACATCTTCTCGTGATGTAGCTTCAGGTTCTCAGCATCCAGATCACGCTTATATCGGTACTCGATCTCCAGTTCAGCAGAATCAGTGGTGAGTCCTCATTCTCCGAGGACAATAGTCATGAGTTTCTTTTCAGTATTTTTAGTCCTTTAGTTTCAGTTTTGCTAGACTTAGATGGGGCCTGTCCCAGCATTTCTAGTAAGTTAGAGGCTATTTTCAGACATAGATAGATTCAACTTAGTATTGAGTTAATATATTCCTTGTATTAAACTCATCAGTTTTCTTATATCTCAGTTATAGTATATGGGTATTCCCCATAATTTTAGATTTATTTATGATTTTAGCTTCTGCATCAGTTTATTATCTTTAGTATGCTCATGATCATGCCAGCAGGGTTAGCTTAGGATCACTTGTAATCCTAGGTCCCGTGTCCGCGTCTCGGGGATAGTCTCGGGACGTGACAGGTAACCCCTAGACGTAACACGGTGTACTTGACCCCGAAGGGGTCTCATACAAGCCCTTATCATATTCATAACATAAGACATGGTAATGATATGGACAAATTTAAAACTTTTACAATAGAAGTCTTTCCATAAAAGGAAATCATAAGGCCCTAGACCTTGTTTCATAAACCATCTAAAATAATAGAGTACAATCGAGGTACATATCCATTTACATCAACAGTCTTGAAATAGAAAATACAATAGTAAACTAGAAATAAATAATCCGTCCTCGAACTTGAGGACTCACCAAGCTTAGGGAATAGTAAACCCAAGCTTCACTTGAAGGAGAAATGCGTCTCAACGACTGGAACCTACACTTATAAGAAAATGTAGAGAATATGGGTTAGCACAATTAATTGTACTAAGTATGGAGCCATGCATAAAAATCCTTAAACATGCATAAAAGGGACATTTAGTTGAATTCATGCCTTTTTCAAGTTCAAAAGCCATCATGCATATTCAGAGTAATTACAAGGTCAAATCATACCATAAGCAACCCTAGGCCACCATAATCATGCATATCTTATCTTGACCTCATCCATAGTCAACACTCATAGTCAAAGAGGCATTCATGTTCATAGTTCACACTAAAGGAATTCACTCCTACATCAATTCATATCATGCATACATAGATTCATACATCATCATGTCATAAGTAAACCACACCATAACTGTAACATCTCGCAAATCGAATTAACTAGGAAGAAGTTAAGAATTTGAAAATACTCTTTTTTTGAAAGAATTTAAATCTGGAAATTGGTTCAGGTTAGGAAAAGTGAGTTTTTGGTCAACTTCAAATGGCAATAACTTCTAGCTCAGGATGAGTTAGGAGTACTTCCAGGAATGGTTGGAAATATCGTAGAATAATCTTTACAATGCCACTGAGTTGGCACGATTCCGAGTTCACATGAGTGAGATATGCCCTTTGGAAGTTGGGTTGTTCAAATGAGGAAATGTCCAATCCAGATTTTTAAAGGGTGTTTTGGTCTTTTCCATACCCTATTATTTTAATTCGTTTTTGGTGAATTAATTAAGGTTCAAAACTGAATTTGGTTCAGTTTTGGAAATTGGAGATTTACGCTAGGGTTTTTGGGAGAAAGAACACTAAAGGGAAAAAAAGGAGAAGGAGCAAGAATCGTCAAGATCTTCAAGAATCGCTTGTGAATTTCGTCGGGGGTGATCCCTACAAGGTATGTGAGGCTTCCATAACGTTGGGTTCTTTCACTCACGTGCCAAACATATTTATTTCAGCATGGATTTGTCCTATAAGAGTTTGAAAGTTGATGTTCTTGATATATATTCTTGTTTTTGATGTTGTTCTTGAATTTGACTGATATTGGGATGTTTCTGAGATCGTTACGTTATATTATAGAGTTGTTTTGAGTTAGGTTCTTAGGTACATTTGTTGGGTATCTGTATCTAAAAGAAATTTGAGAAAAAGAACTGAGTTTGGGAGAATTGGGGCTGGGAAACGAAGAAGAAATTTCGTCAGTCAAAATTTGGACATGGTGGCGCATCGCAGAGCTGCTTCCCAGTTTTGGGAAAGCTCATTTTGCATCGCGGACCCACTCTCATACTTTGATAGTTCGGTCTTTTCTCATGTTTAGCTATCTAAAATCATTCCTAAACATCATGAGATTTTTCTTATCCCAAATCATAATCCTTGAATCTATAATTCAATTCAAGGAGAGTTAAGAGTTGAGTCAAGAAGTCAAGATAAGTTCTTAAAAGTTTTCAAAAGTCTTTAACAAACGTTTTAACTTTGTTTTAAGACTTAAGTTTCAAGTTAAGAAAAGAGTAAAGATTTGAAATTCATTTCTTCAAAGAAGTATATGGGAACTAAGTATTCCCAAGAAGTTTGAAAATGTTTTCACATTTTGAGAAAGAAAGGGAACATCGATTCCAAGAGAGCTTTTAAGCTAAGTTTTGAGTAATTATCTCAAAACAAAGAAAGAGTTTTGTTTTTACAAGAACATGAGCTAAGTATATTTTGGGACTAGTATTGAGCACCGATATGAGGATGCGAGTTCATATTAACTCAAGTTTTCATAAACCATGTAGCCATCATGTGTAGTAAAGGATCATACTTTTTAGATGACTCCTTAAGATTTGACTAGTGGATCCACTAAGTGAGTTAGGTCCTATACCCCCGGTAAGGTATAGGATGGTCCTTGGCAGCGTGAGGTAAAGTGTTGTATCACCACTTAGGCTCATAGTGGTGGTTGTCGGTTAGAGAATCTCCCCTAAAAAATTATAGTATTTTCTTATATGAGTAAAGTTGAGTTTGTTATTACATTTTCTTTAACAAAATAAGATGTTTTCAATTGTTTTATAAGCTTTACATACTGCATGTGCTTTATTGCTTTATATTTGAGTGAAGTTATTCAGAAGTTGAGAAAAGCCAAGGTAAGTGTTTTTTCAGATTCCTTTCAAGCCTATATCTTGTTTTAGCATTCCAACTCGCATACTCATACATTCAATGTATTGATGCCATTTGGCCTGCATATATTATGATGCAGATGCAGGTAACCAGGATCAGCATCCAGTGCCCCGTTGATCCAGTTGAGCACTCAGAGTTTGTTGGTGAGCCTCTTTGCATTCTAGAGGACTCTTTTTATTTGCTTTCAGTATTAGATAGTTCTTTAGGATGTCGTGGGCCTGTCCCGACATCTATCTCAGTTGTTTTAGAGGCGTCATAGACAATTAGCAGTCAGATGTCATTACATTATCATTTCATATGTTAAGACTTGAGTTGCCATTTTGGCTAAGTTGAATGTTGACTTTTTAAACATTCTAAGTTATTTTACTAAGCTAATTGAGTAAGTTCATTTGATCATTGTATTAATGCTTAGAGTCTTCCGATAAGTTAGTAAGCCAGGCCAAGGTTTTTCTTGAGGCCAGCAATGGTCTTCGAGTACCAATCCCTCCCAGAGTGTAGGCTCGGGGCGTGACAATAACCCCTCTATAAAGTCTACTTGTGCAATGCACAAGTGAAGTCCCATACCCCCACTCATACTAAGCAAGTTTACTAAGAAGTCATGGATATAACTCATAGTTATGTTCATGTTATTATTCATGGTTCATGTTCATGGTTCATAGTCATGGTACATATTCATGCAAAACATACATTAACTCATAAAGCATCATGTCATTAAGCACATACCATAATCACTCTCAAAGCTTACTTGTGCAATGCATAAGTGAAGTCCCATACCCCCACTCACACTAAGTAAAACCCCTTAAGTAATCATAGCACATGACTCATGTTCTGCTTCATAGTTCATATTCTTGTTCTTGTCATATCATGGATCATGGTCTTGTCATGTAAGGAAATATAGCCTTAACCGACATAGACCATGTGAGCTACATGGAATCCGATTTCATGAACCCACATCGAAAAGAGGTGTTCTACTTGCCTAAGGTCGAACTAACATGTTTATCTTATAGGTGGATCCACTAGATAAGGACCTATGTGGGCACATAGTTATGGGATAGGGAGATTGCTACTAGAAACCCGGACTAATTGAGGTATAAGGTTTCCATCTCCTGCTCCTATCCACTTGGTGCTAAGCTTAATTCCCTTTAATAATCATGTTAAGTCTTTACTTTATATTCATGTTCATGGAAGAATGCCTAGCACTCAAACCATCATAGTATGATGGTAGCTCATATATTTTTTAGGTGAGAATGTCCTTTCACCTTTAGAATCCTTAGTATGTGAGTAAACCTTTCACATCATGTTCATAGTGTTTCATGAGAATGACCTTTCAATCAACACAACATTAATATCATAATCATAGTACTTTCATGCATGATCATGTGTAAGGGTGTAAGGGATAAGGATCATGCATCAATACCACCAATACACAATAGTCATAGGATCATCATTACATAGGTGAATAATGAGTTCATATAGAATCTTCATCAACATATACAAACCCTAGCAATTTGCCCTTCAAGGCTATAAATCACATTCAACCCTAACTTCTTGAAATCACTACATTATATAGGGGAAATAATGATTCAATAACATAATTCATGTAAACATAATCAATTGTCAAGCTTCCGTGATCAATCAAGTTACACCTTAGTTCACAATTTAGGAAGAAAGAGGAATCATGGTTCCATAGGAGATTTTCATCAAAATCCATCAATACTCCATTAATCCAACCATAAATCATCATAATCAATCATAACAAACCATAATTAAACAATTGAAATCATTTTGTAAGAAGACCCATGATGTAGATTGAAAACCCTAGGTTTTGAAGTCTTAAAAACATAGTTTGAAGGGGCACCTTGGGTGATAGCTACCCAAGTATGAAAAGAATCCATACCTTAGCTTGATTTCCACAAGAAATTGGAGAAGAAAGGCTGGTTCTTGGATCCCCTAGCTTGACCTTGACTTGGAAGTATTTGTATAGGTCTTGTGAGTTATGAGGTGTTAAGTGGAGTTTAATGACTTAGAAGTATTTGTATAGGTCTAAAATAACTAATAATAACTGTCCCCACCCTTAATTAATTGATTTAGATTTTATGAAACTATCCCTCACTTGGCTGAGCTCAAGACAACTTTTGCAGACCGTATCCACGACCCCACCCCCCCCACATTCGGGGAGTGGATGGACCCACGGACCGTACTGGTCACTCGTGGGTTGGGCATGAGGCTGGTCTTTTGGCCTTGGTCCAGGCCTCACTCACGAGCCCCTACCTACGGGGTGTGAGTTGGTCCATGGACCGTACTGTACAAGCGTGGTTAGTGACTGAAACTTGGAGCTTTGGGGGAGTTTGGGGGAAGACAAAGTATTGACTCACGACCCCCACCTATGGGGTATGAGTCCACCCATGAGGCATGGGTGCCCCTCTTGTAGGTGACTGCCTTCAGGCAGCTTTTTGGCTGCAATTTAAGGACCTCCTCAAGGACCCTTGGTTGGTCCTTGGGGGGTCGTTCCTTGACGTTTAGGGACTAACACCTTAGTACTAACTTAGGGAAGTTATTTTAGAACTCAAATCCTCATGTTAATCCTATTTAGGGTACTAGACCACATGTTAGGCTCTAGTTTAGGTCATTAGATTTCTGAGGTGTTACAAAGAAACTCCCTAAGGTCTCTAGGCCTAGCTAGTACCATGTTCTCTCAATTTTCATCAAAGGTCGTATGCACCCCACACTTAAGTTCAAATGTGTTGCTTTGCTTCAAATTTTGGGTACTCAGACTTCCCCTAATTTGCAAAAACAAAAAAAAAACATGACACAAAAATTAAAAATAAAAAGCTACATTACAAATTGGGTTGCCTCCCAATAAGCGCCTGATTTAGCATCGCGGTACGACTCAAGTCATCACCAATTTCTCTCCACTTTGAAGTTATGAATTGCACTCTAGCTTGGCATCAATTTTTCTGCTGCACTCAAGGGGTGATGGTATAAAGATAAAGGAACCAAGTAATAGATGTCACATCTTGCACTTCGTGGTCCTTATGGGAGGAATATCATTTTTTCTGTGTGGACTAGAGAAATTTAGGTTATAAGGGAATTTCCTCTTCTATACACTTCTCCAAATGGTCGGGTGACAAAAAACATGTTTGGAATGAGGTCCAAGAAGCCTCAACTCCAAAGCAACATTATTTAAAACATTCTCACTTTTGTACTCCTTCTCAACATCGACATTAAGGAATAAAGTATAATTGAATTATTGGAATTCTTTTTTTTCTCTCCACTAGTTGGTAATCATCCACAACAACGGGTGGTTGGGCATCAGACGCCTCAACTTTTTTTATCAAGTGAGACTCCACATCATGAATATCTGAGCCAAATTGATCTATTTCTTGTGTGAGCTCAATTCTTCCTTTTGTTAGTTGGGTTATCATGTACGTAAGACTATCATGGGTAGACTCTTAAAATTTGAGAAGTTGAGCTTGTTCCTGAAGCTAAGATTGGCTCATTATCTCTACTTCTTCACAACTTTCTCCTTGTAGAGATTTACTCTCTTCTTCTAATTAAGTATTAGTTAGGCATGTAACTTACAATTTATAAGTGTCAATCTTAGCCTGTTGTTCCATGCGCTTTGATCGTTGTTTCATGATTGCTAAATCAATTATGTCCAGCCTGACCATTAGAAGCTTAAATAAATCCAAATTGCGAGCCTCTTGTTCTGGATCCTCCACTTCACAAATAACATAAGAATCAAAACAAAGTTTCGGGGGAGGAGAAAAAAAGTTAGGAAAACCATTCCAATGACCATCTCGACCACCACATATACAACATATAATCCAACCAAAGGATTTGGTAGGTGCGCACAACCCTCTCTTTTGAATAGTATGACACTCCATATCCAAGTGGGATCCTCCACAATAGTAACAAGGATACCCATCTCCCAACAACCATTTATCTCAATCGTCCATATCAATAAGAGTACCAAAATATTCAAAGGAAAAAAATAAAATATTTGTACACAAAATATAAATATAAAAAAACTTAAATAAATAAAAAGAAAAAGTATAACCTAGAAGAATAATTAACTTCTAAGTTCCCAGCAGCAGCGCTAACAACTTGTTGCTCCCAAAGGCACAGGAGATTGTACGTGGTCGCACAAGTAATATAGTGGCTCTAAAAGAGTCATATTATCGAACCAAAATGAGTTGTCGATTAAATATTTACCTAATTATGCTGATTTTAATTATTTATGCAAGTGAGCCACAAGAGTTGATTAATATCAGAATACTATGAATGCAAGAATGAAAGACGTATACTAACTAACAATGATTCAACTTTAAGATGAATGTTAACAATAGTTTAGGACAATTCTACGGCTGTAGTATAACTAAGAATTCATGCTTCACATGTCTTTTATGGATCTCATATGGTTATCAAACTACTAATTTACAAGCTTAACATTATGATTATGATATTTTGATCTCTAGTCACCTACCATAGTTGACAGTCTAACTACATCGTTGAACGGAATACATTGAATCAACTAGTAAGCATTAAAGCTATCATCTTGTTTCGTAACCAAGCATAACACCTAAGTATATCCCTATCCTAGACACAAATCAATTCTAAAAAAGATCATGCTCCTTGTATTACACATTTTATCCCTCTAGTTCTCCGAGTTCAAAAGTAGACAACAGATTTATTCTAATGGTGATCAAGCAATAAAATAGTAATATAAGAACACAAGAAATCTTTGAAATTTAAAAAATGTATAATGTTGAGAGAAATTAGGAGAAAAATCAGAAAGTGTGAGTGATGACAGAGATTGATTAGATGTCTAAAATAAAAGAAATAAATTGTCGTAGCGAGAATAGATAGATTTAGTTATACAAATAAAGTGTAGTGGGAGAGAGAATAGACAACTTTGGTTATACAAATAAAGTGCATGGGGCCGCTTATAAGTAGCCATCCGGATGAAACATTAGTGGGGAATGATAATTAGTATAAATTATAGCTATATTTAGTAATTTACTAATAGATATTATTGGGTCATGTAATTTTTCCTAGTAATTTACATCCATGAAGGACATGAAATATTTGAATATTTTCTTATTCAAGTGTTAAGAAATTAGTTTTACAACATTTTTCAATAAAAATATTTTTTCCTACTTTTTTTAAACTAGTTTCTGGACACGTGCACTACACGTGTATCACATGTTAATTGGTACATTTAATTTAAAATGAAATACATAAAGTTAGAATATGTGTACCGTGAGTTACACGAAATTATAGAGAGAGAAATGAAGAAAAAAAATGCTTAGAGATGTATAAAGGAAAAATTGAAGCATCAATCTGATGATAACATCCTCAAATGTATAAAAGAAAAATGCCAAGACATGAACACTGGAAAAGAAGAGAATATTTTTCTTCCATACGTTCATAGAAAAAGAATAAAGAATGAAAATCAAGCGATTATCAAATTTTTATCAAGAGTGGCTAATAAGAATTTACAAACGGAAATAGAGAAAACAACTCGTGAAAACCATATAACTCACATTCAAAAATACAATTTTGTTCTAGCAAACTGTCATAGATAGATAAAAAGTACTAAAATTCATAACATATTATAGGCAAACACACCAACATATATTATGAACGAAAAATGACTAAGTGATAAACATTTGGTATTTGCATTTTGATTTACATGTCTACTGACAAAATAAAAATAGATCAGTAAAGATGTAATTACAAATTACAATAATTTTTCTGAGCATAAATAAACATCAATCAATTACTAAGATTATGAGGTACATGAATGGGTGGAGCAAAAGGAATATCACCTATGATTTGTAATAGTTATTTTAGGTATTCTGTCTTGCCAAACTGCTTATAATGATAACACAACAAATTTGAGCTTTTTGACTTTCTATTCTAGCTGGAGTTTCCTTCTAATTGTCCATTCTTCATTATTCTTCCTCTTCTTTAGAATCATTTCTGGTATATAATCTAGAGGATATGGCACCTCTTCCGCAATAATCAGCTATAGTATCTATATCAACTACGCCTGGAAAGTGATAGGGAAAAAAGATTCAGAGCCAAATTACAATATAATTGATAATGAGAAAAGATACAAGAAACTTGCACAAATATGAGAGACATTAGGCGAGATGAAATGAAAACTACTATCGTCATCATCTCGACTTCTCTTTCCAAAGAAGTCACCAAAATCTCTCTTTTATAACAGAAGAAATGTCATTTTTTTGGTAATGATCGATCTTAAATAGGAAAAAAGAAAATTAAGTAAACTGGAGAATTTTATCTAAAACTTTATATAAGAATTTAAGGTAAATTGAATGGATTCAGAATGAAACTAAAGAATATGAATTATATTGAAGCTGGCAAGAAACCAAAGCATTGAAAATTTGGGTGAAAGAAAGCTAAGATACATTTGTAGAATTAATGGCTCTTAAACATACTATACGACTCTTCGTCACCCTCACCAAAATGTTAAAACTCTTCATTACCCAAGTTATAACTTTTCAGCTAATTTTTAGTTGGAAGATGAAAGCATCTACAAAGCAATGGATACATTAATATCCAAAATATTTAATAGAGTATACTAAATGATGGGCACATGAACGGAATTCAGCCAACTATAGTGACTTTTCATTTTAATTGATTATCATTAAAATTTATATATAGATTATTATTAAAATTGAATTAATTAGATATATTAGTTTAGTAGAGGGGTATAATGGTAATCCAACTTTGAGAATAGGACCTTCCCACTTTTAATAATATTAGTTTTTCGACACGTGCGTTGCACGTGATTACCAACTCAGAAAATATATGTTATAGTAAATAGTATTGCTTATTTAAGCGAAGATTTGAATAATAAACTTTACACAAAATAATATTGCAATTCTTTTGTGAATGTTCAATGTGGATCGTCATATATATATATATATATATATATATATATATATATATATAT
>JAJOOO010019391.1:0-13571 GCA_029582685.1 Solanum piurae | reverse complement strand
CTAAACCCTAAACGCTATATCCTAAAATGTAAACTCTAATCCCTAACCATAAACCTGAAACCCTTACCCTAAACCCCAAATCATGAACCCTAAGTCCTAAACCTTAAACCCTAAACCCTAAATCCTAAACTCTAAAACCTAAACCCTAAACCCTAAACTCTAGACCCTAGACCCTAAAACCTTCCCAAAACCCTAAACCCAAAACCCTAAACTATAAACTCTAAACCCTAAAATTACAACTAAAAATCATTCACCCCAAAACCTAAACCCTAAATCCAAAATACAGAGCCTAACACCCTAAACCATAAACACAACCCTAACCCTAAATCTTAAATCCTATACCTTAAACCCAAAACCTTAACCTTAAACCCTAAATACTAAACGCTAAACCCAAATACCTAAATGCAACACCCTAAACCCTAAACCATTAATCCATAAATTCTAAACCCTAACCCCTAACTCCTAACCCCTAAATACTAATTCCTAAACTCTAAAACCATAAACCCTAAACCCTAAACCTTAGCCCTAAACCATTAATCCTAAACCCTAAAGCTAAATCCTAAACCATCAACCCTATCTCCTAAACACTAAAGCCAAAGCCCTAAACCCTAAACCCTAAACCCTAAACCTAACCCTAAACCCTAAATCCTAAACCCTAAACCCTAAACCCAAAACACTAAATCATAAACCGTAACCCTAACCCTAAACCCTCAATCCTTAGCCCTAAACCCTAAACTCTAAACAATAAACCCTAAACCCTAAATCCTAAAACCCTAAATCCTAAATACTAAAACAAAAATCTGAAACCCTAAACCATAAACCATAAACCCTAACCCTAACCCTAAATCCAAAACCCTAAATTGTAAGCCCTAAATTCTAAACACTAAACCCTAGACCCTTAACCCTAAACACTAAACCCTTCACCCTAAACACTAATTACCAAACACTAAACCCTAAGCCATAAACACTCTAGCCTAACCCTAAACCATCAATCCTAAACCCTAAACCTAAACCATAAACCATAAACCCTAAGCCCTAAATACAAAACTCTAAACCCTAAACCCTAAACCCTAAACTCTAAACCCTAAACCCTTAAACCAAAACACTAGACTCTAAATGCTAAACTCTAAACTCTAAGCCATAAACATTAAACCCTTGATCCATTAACACTAAACCTTAATACCTAAACCCCAACCCCTAAACCCTAAAGGATAAACCTTAAACCCTAAACCCTAAACTCTAAACTCTAAACTCTAAACCCTAAACCCTAAACACTAAACTTTGAACCCTAAACCCTCAACTGTAAATCCTAAACCCTAAATCCTAAACCCTAAACTCTAAACCCTAAACCCTAAACCCTAAACCCTAAACCTTAAACCCTAAACCCTAAACCCTAAACCCTCAACCCTAATTCCTAAAGTCTAAAACCATAAACCCTAAACCCTAGCCCTAAACCATTAATCCTAAACCCTAAACGTAAATCCTAAACCTTAAAGCCTATCTCCTTAACTAAAAAGAGTAAGCCCTAAACCTTAAACCATAAACCCTAAACCCTAAACCCTATACCCTCATTCCTAAAGCCTAAAACCATAAACCCTAAACCCTAGCCCTAAACCACTAATCCTAAACACTAAACCTAAATCGTAAACCTTAAAGCCTATCTCCTAAACTCAAAATACTAAGCCTAAAACCCTAAACCCAAAACACTAAACCCTAACCCTAAACCCTAAATCCTAAATCCTAAACCCTAAACCCAAAACCCTAAATCATAAACTGTAACCCTAACCCTAAACCCTAAACAGTAAACCCTAAACCGTAACCCTAAACCCTAAATCCTAAACCCTTAATCAAAAATACAAAACCCAAAACCCTAAACCATAAACCATAAACCATAAACCATAAACCCTAACCCTAAACACAAAACCCTAAATTCTAAACTCTAAACACTAGATCCTTAACCCTAACCCTTAAACCCTTAACCCTAAACACTAATTCCCAAACCCTAAACACTAAACCATAAACCCTCTAGCCTAACCCTAAACAATTAATCCTACACCCTAAACCTAAACCATAAACTTTAAACCCTAATCCCTAAATACTAAATTCTAAACCCTAAACCCTAAACATTAAATCCTAAACCTCAACCCTAAACCCTAAAACCAAAACCCTAGACCCTAAATTCTAAACACTAAACCCTAAGCCCTAAGCCCTAAACCCTAAACCATTAATCCATAAACCTTAAACCCTAATACCTAAAGCCTAAACGCTAAACCCTAACCTCTAAACCCTAAACTCTAAGCCTAAACCCTAAACCCTAAACCATAAACCCTAAACAATAAACTCTAAACTGTAAACACTAAACGTAGAACCCTAAACCCTAAACTCTAAATCCAAAACACTAAATCCTAAACCCTAAACCCGAAACACTAAACCCTAAACCCTAACTCTAAACCCTAAATCCAAACTCTAAACCATGAACCCTAAACCCTAAATCCTAAATTCTAAATCCAAATCCCTAAACCATAAATGTTATATCCTAAAATGTAAACTCTAATCTATAACCATAAACTATAAACCCTTAACCTAAACCCTAAATCATGAACCCTAAGTCCTAAACCTTAAACCCTAAACCCTAAACTCTAAACCCTAAACCCTAAACTCTAGACCCTAGACCCTAAAACCTTCCCAAAACCCTAAACCCAAAACCCAAAACCCTAAACTCAAACCCCTAAACCCTAAACCCTAAAATTACAACTCAAAACCATTCACCCCAAAAGATAAACCCTAAATCCTAAACACTAAACCCTAAACCATAAACACAACCTTAACCCTAAATCCTAAATCCTATACCTTAAACCCAAAACCCTAACCTTAAACCTTAAATCCTAAACCCTAAATCCTTAGCCCTAAACCCTAATCTCTAAACAGTAAACCCTAAACCCTAACCCTAAACCCTAAATCCTAAAACCCTAAATCCTAAATACTAAAACCAAAATATGAAACCCTAAACCATAAACCCTAAACCCTAACCCTAACCCTAAACCCAAAACCCTAAATTCTAAGCCCTAAATTCTAAACTCTAAACCCTACACCCTTAACCCTAAACCCTTAACCCTAAACACTAATTCCCAAACCCTAAACCCTCTAGCCTAACCCTAAACCATTAATCCTAAACCCTAAACCTAAACCATAAACCTTAAACCCTAAGCCCTGAATATAAAACTCTACACCCTAAACCCTAAATCCTAAATTCTAAACCCTAAATTCTAAACCCTAAACCCTTAAACCGAAACCCTAGACACTAATTGCGAAACTCTAAACTCTAAGCCCTAAACCTTAAACCCTTAATCCATTAACCCTAAACCCTACTACCTAAACCCTAAACCCTAAACTCTAAACCATAAACCCTAAACCCTAAACCCTAAATCCTAAACTCTAAACTCAAAACCCTAAACCCTAAAACCTAAACTTTGAACTCTAAACCCTCAACTATAAATCCTAAACCCTAAATCCTAAACCCTAAACCCTAAACCCTAAACACTAAACCCTAAACCCTAAACCCTTAACCCTAAACCCTAAACCCTTAACCCTAAACCCTAAACCCTAAACCATAAACCCTAATTCCTAAAGTCTAAAACCATAAACCCTAAACCCTAGCCCTAAACAATTAATCCTAAATCCTAAACCTAAATCCTAAACCTTAAAGACTATCTCCTAAACTAAAAAGACTAAACCCTAAACCCTAAACCCTAATTCCTAAAGTTTAAAACCATAAACCCTAAACCCTAGCCCTAACCCATTAATCCTAAACCCTAAACCTAAATCCTAAACCTTAAAGCCCATCTCCTAAACTCAAAATACTAAGCCTGAAACCCTAAACCCTAAACCCTAAACCCTAACCGTAAACCCTAAATCCTAAACCCTAAACCCAAAACCCTAAATCATAAACTGTAACCCTAATCCTAAACCCTAAATCCAAAGCCCTAAACCCTAAACACTAACCCTAAACCCTAAATCCTAAACCCTTAATCCAAAATACTAAACCCAAAACCCAAAACCCTAAACCATAAACCATAATACCTAACCCTAAACCCAAAACCCTAAATTCTAAACCCTAAATTCTAAACCCTAAACCCTAGATACTTAACCCTAAGCCCTAAACCCTTAACCCTAAACACTAATTCCCAAACCCTAAACCCTAAAACATAAACCCTCTAGCCTAACCCTAAACAATTAATCCTACACCTTAAACCTAAACCATAAACTTTTAACCCTAAGCCCTAAATACCAAAACTCTAAACCCTAAACCCTAAACCCTAAACTCTAAATCCTAAACCTCAACCCTAAACCCTAAAACCAAAACCCTAGACCCTAAATTCTAAACTCTAAACCCTAAGCCCTAAACCTTAAACCCTAAACCCTAAATCATTAATCCATAAACCTTAAACACTAATACCTAAACCCTAACCCCTAAACCCTAACCCTTAAACCCTAAACCCTAAACCTAAACCCTAAACCCTAAACCATAAACCCTAAACTCTAAACTCTAAACTACCCTACACTTAGAACCCTAAACCTTAAACTCTAAATCCAAAACACTAAATCCTAAACCCTATACCCAAAACCCTAAACCCTAAACCCTAACTCTAAACCCTAAATCTAAACTCTAAACCATGAACCCTAAACCCTAAATCCTAAACTCTAAACCCAAATCCCTAAACCCTAAACGCTATATCCTAAAATGTAAACTCTAATCCCTAACCATAAACCTGAAACCCTTACCCTAAACCCCAAATCATGAACCCAAAGACCTAAACCTTAAACCCTAAACCCTAAACTCTAAACCCTAAGCTCTAAACCCTAAACCCTAAACCCTAAACCCTAGACTCGAAAACCTTCCCAAAACCCAAAACCCTAAACTCTAACCCCTAAACCCTAAACCCTAAAATTACAACTCAAAACCATAAACCCCAAAACCTAAACCCTAAATCCTAAATAAAGAGCCCAACAACCTAAACCATAAACACAACCCTAACCCCAAATCCTAAATCCTATACCTTAAACCCAAAACTCTAACCTTAAACCCTAAATACTAAACCCTAAATTCTAAACCCTAAACCCAAATCCCTAAATGCAAAACCCTAAACCCTAAACCATTAATCCATAAACTCTAAACCCTAACCCCTAACCCCTAAACCCCAATTCCTAAACTCTAAAACCATAAACCCTAAACCCTAAACCCTAGCCCTAAACCATTAATCCTAAACCCTAAACCTAAATCCTAAACCTTAAACCCTATCTCCTAAACTCTAAAGCCTAAGCCCTAATCCCTAAATCCTAAACCCTAAACCATAAACCCTAACCATAAACCCTAAATCCTAAACCCTAAACCCTAAACCAAAAACCCTAAATCATAAATTGTAACCCTAAACCTAAACCATCAATCCTTAGCCCTAAACCCTAAACTCTAAACAGTAAACCCTAAACCCTAACCCTAAACCCTAAATCCTAAAACCCTAAATCCTAAAACCCTAAATCCTAAATACTAAAACCAAAATCTGAAATCCTAAACCATAAAACATAAACCCTAACCCTAACCCTAAACCCAAAACCCTAAATTGTAAGCCCTAAATTCTAAATTCTAAACCCTAGACCGTTAACCCTAAACCCTAAATCCTTAACCCTAAACACTAATTCCCAAACCCTAAACCCTACGCCATAAACCCTCTAGCCTAACACTAAAGCATTAATCCTAAACCCTAAACCTAAACCATAAACCTTAAACCCTAAGCTCTAAATACAAAACTCTAAACCCTAAACCCTAAACCCTAAACTCTAAACCCTAAACCCTTAAACCAAAACCCAAGACCCTAAATGCTAAACTCTAAACTCTAAGCCCTAAACCTTAAACCATTAATCCATTAACCCTAACCCCTAATACCTAAACCCTAACCCCTAAACCCAAAACACTAAACCCTAAACCCTAAACCTTAAACCCTAAACCCTAAACCCTAAATTCTAAACTCTAAACCTTAAACCCTAAACCCTAAACTTTGAACCCTAAACACTCAACTGTAAATCCTAAACCCTAAATCCTAAACCCTAAACCCTAAACCCTAAACCCTTAACCCTAAACCCTAATTCCTAAAGTCTAAAACCATAAACCCTAAACCCTAATCCTAAACCATTAATCCTAAACCCTAAACCCAAATCCTAAACCTTAAAGCCTATCTCCTAAATTAAAATAAGTAAGCCCTAAACCCTAAATCCTAAACACTAAACCCTAAACCCTAAACCCTATACCATAATTCCGAAAGTCTAAAACCATAAACCCTAAACCCTAGCCCTAAACCATTAATCCTAAACCCTAAACCTAAATCCTAAACCTTAAAGCCTATCTCCTAAACTCAAAATCCTAACCCTAAAACCCTAAACTCTAAACCCTAAACCATAACTTTAAACCCTATATCCTAAACCCTAAACCCAAAACCCTAAATCATAAACCGTAACCCTAACCCTAAACCCTATATACTAAACCCTAAACTGTAACCCTAAACCCTAAATCCTAAACCCTTAATCCAAATACTAAACCCAAAACCCGAAACCCTAAACCATAAACCATAAACCCTAACCCTAAACCCAAAACCCTAAATTCTAAACCCTAAATTCTAAACTCTAAACCCTAGATCCTTAACCCTAACCCCTAAACCCTTAACCCTAAACACTAATTCCCAAACCCTAAACCCTAAACCCTAAACCCTCTAGCCTAACCCTAAACAATTAATCCTAAACCCTAAACCTAAATCATGAACTTTAAACCCTAAGCCCTAAATACTAAACTCTAAACCCTAAACCCTAAACCCTAAACCCTAAATTCTAAATCCTAAACCACAACCCTAAACCCTAAAACCAAAACCCTAGACCCTAAATTCTAAACTCTAAATCCTAAGCCCTAAACCCTAAACCCTAAACCATAAAGCATTAATCCATAAACCTTAAACCCTAATACCTAAACCCTAACCCCTAAACCTTAACCCCTAAACCCTAAACCCTAAACCCTAAACCCTAAACCTAAACCCTAAACCTAAACCCTAAACCCTAAACCATAAACCCTAAACTCAAAACTCTATACTCTAAACCCTAAACTTAGAACCCTAAACCCTAAACTCTAAACCCTCAACACTAAATCCTAAACCGTAAACCCTAAACCCGAAACACTAAACACTAAACCCTAACTCTAAACCCTAAATCTAAACTCTAAACCATGAACCCTAAACCCTAAATCCTAAACTCTAAACACAAATCCTTAAACCCTAAACGCTATATCCTAAAATGTAAACTCTAATCCCTAACCATAAACCTGAAACCCTTACCCTAAACCCCAAATAATGAACCCTAAGTCCTAAACCTTAAACCCTAAACACTAAACTCTAAACCATAAACCCTAAACCCTAAACCCTAAACTCTAGACCCTAGACCCTAAAACCTTCCCAAAACCCTAAACCCAAAACCCAAAACCCCAAACTCTAACCCCTAAACCCTAAACCCTAAAATTACAACTCAAAACCATAAACCCAAAAAACCTAAACCCTAAATCCTAAATACAGAGCCCAACACCCTAAACCATAAACCCAACCCTAACCCTAAATCCTAAATCCTATACGTTAAACCCAAAACCCTAACCTTAAACCCTCAATACTAAACCCTAAATCCTGAACCCTAAACCTAAATCCCTAAATGCAAAACCCTAAACCATAAACCATTAATCCATAAAATCTAAATACTAACCTCTAACCCCTTACCCCTAACCCCTAAACCCTAATTCCTAAACTCTAAAACCATAAACCCTAAACCCCAAACTCTAGCACTAAACCATTAATCCTAAACCCTAAATTTAAATCCTAAACCTTAAACCCTATCTCCTAAACTCTAAAGCCTAAGCCCTAAACCCTAAACCCTAAACCCTAAACCTAAACCCTAAATCCTAAACCCTAAACCATAAACCCAAAACCCTAAATCATAAACCGTAACCCTAACCCTAAACCCTCAATCCTTAGCCCTAAACCCTAAACTATAAACAGCAAACCCTTAACCCTAACCCTAAACCCTAAATCCTAAAACCCTAAATCCTAAATGCTAAAACCAAAATTTGAAACCCTAAACGATAAACCATAAACCCTAACCCTAACCCTAAACCCAAAACCCTAAATTGTAAGCCCTAAATTCTAAACTATAAACCCTAGACCGTTAACCCTAAACCCTAAATCCTTAACCCTAAACACTAATTCCCAAACCCTAAACCCTAAGCCATAAACCCTCTAGCCTAACCCTAAACCATTAATCCTAAACCATAAACCTTAAACCCTAAGCCCTAAATACAAAAATCTAAACCCTAAACTCTAAACCCAAAACCCTTAAACCAAAACCATAGACCCTAAATGCTAAACTATAAACTCTAAGCCTTAAACCTTTAACACTTAATCCATTAACCCTAAACTCTAATACCTAAACCCTAAACCCTAAACCCTAAACCCTTAACTCTAAACCCTAAACACTAAATCCTAAAACCTAAACCCTAAACCCTAAACACTAAACCCTAAAGCCTAACTCTAAACCATAAATCTAAACTCTAAACCATGAACCCTAAACCCTAAATCCTAAACTCTAAACCCAAAACCCTAAACCCTAAACGCTATATCCTAAAATGTAAACTATAATCCCTAACCATAAACATGAAACCCTGACCCTAAACCCCAAATCATGAACTCTAAGTCCTAAACCTTAAACCCTAAACACTAAACTCTAAACCCTAAACCCTAAAGCCTAAACCCTAAACTCTAGACCCTAGACCCTAAAACCTTCCCAAAACCCTAAACCCAAAACCCAAAACCCTAAACTCTAACCCCTAAACCCTAAACCCTAAAATTACAACTCATAACCATAAAACCCAAAACATAAACCCTAAATACTAAATACAGAGTCCAACACCCTAAACCATAAACCCAACCCTAACCCTAAATCCTAAATCCTATACCTTAAACCCAAAACCCTAACCTTAAACCCTAAACCCAAATACCTAAATGCAAAACCCTAAACCCTAAACTATTCATCCATAAACTCTAGACACTAACCCCTAACCCCTAACCCTAAATCCTAAATCCTATACCTTAAACCCAAAACCCTAACCTTAAACCCTAAACCCAAATACCTAAATGCAAAACCCTAAACCCTAAACCATTCATCCAAAAACACTAGACACTAACCCCTAACCCCTAACCCCTAAACCTTAATTCCTAAACTCTAAAACCATAAACCCTAAACCCCAAACCCCAGCCCTAAACCATTAATCCTAACCCCTAAACCTAAATCCTAAACCTTAAACCCTAAACCCTAAACCCTAAACCCTAAACCATAAATCCTAAACCCTAAACCCTAAGCTCTAATACCTAAACTCTAAACCCTAAACCCTAAACCCTAAATCTTAAACCCTAAACCCTAAACCCTAAACTCTAAACCCTAAACCCTAAACCCTAAACCCTAAATCCTAAACCCTAATCCCTAAACCCTAAACCCTAAACTTTAAACTCTAAACCCTAAACCCTAAACTTTGAACCCTAAACCCTCAACTGTAAATCCTAAACCCTAAATCCTAAACCCTAAACCCTAAACCCTAAACCCTAAACCTTAATTCCTATAGTCTAAAACCATAACCCTAAACCCTAGTCCTAAACCATTAATCCAAAACCCTAAACCTAAATCCTAAACCTTAAAGCCTATCTCCTAAACTAAAAAGACTAAGACCTAAACCCTGAACCCTAAACCCTAAACCCTATACCCTAATTCCTAAAGTCTAAAACCATAAACCCTAAACCCTAGCCCTAAACCATTAATCCTAAACCCTAAACCGCAACCAAAAACCTGAAACCCTTACCCTAAACCCCATATAATGAACCCTAAGTCCTAAACCTTAAACCCTAAACACTAAACTCTAAACCCTAAACCCTAAACCCTAAACTCTAGACCCTAGACCCTAAAACCTTCCCCAAACCTAAACCCAAAACCCAAAACCCTAAACTCTAACCCCTAAACCCTAAACCCTAAAATTACAACTCAAAACCATAAACCCCAAAACCTAAACCCTAAATCCTAAATACAGAGACCAACACCCTAAACAATAAACCCAACCCTAACCCTAAATCCTAAATACTATACCTTAAACCCAAAACCCTAACCTTAAAACCTAAATCCTAAACCCTAAACCCAAATCCCTAAATGCAAAACCCTAAACCCTAAACAATTAATCCATAAACTCTAAACACTAACCCCTAACCCCTAACCTCTAAACCCTAATTCCTAAACTCTAAAACCATAAACCCTAAACCCCAAACCCTAGCCCTAAACCATTAATCATAAACCCTAAACCTAAATCCTAAACCTTAAACCCTATCTCCTAAACTATAAAGCCTAAGCTCTAAACCCTAAACCCTAAACCCTAAACCATAAACCATAAACCCTAAGCCTAAACCCTAAATCCTAAACCTTAAACCCTAAACCCAAAACACTAAATCATAAACCGTAACCCTAACCCTAAACCCTCAATCCTTAGCCCTAATCCCTAAACTCTAACAGTAAACCCTAAACCCTAAATCCTAAAACCCTAAATCCTAAATACTAAAACCAAAATCTAAAACCCTAAATGATAAACCATAAACCCTAACCCTAACCCTAAACCCAAAACCCTAAATTGTAAGCCCTAAATTTGAAACTCTAAACCCTAGACCGTTAAACCTAAACCATAAACCCTTAACCCTTAACACTAATCCCAAACCCTAAACCCTAAGCCATAAATCCTCTAGCCTAACCCTAAACCATTAATCCTAAACCCTAAACTTAAACCATAAACCTTAAACCCTAAGCCCTAAATACAAAACTCTAAACCCTAAACCCTAAACACTAAACCCTAACCTCTAACCCCTAAACCCTTAAACCAAAACCCTAGACCCTAAATGCTAAGCTCTAAACTCTAAGCCGTAAACCTTAAACCTTTAATCCATTAACCCTAAACCCTAATACCTAAACCCTAACCCCTAAACCCTAAACTCTAAACCCTAAACCCTAAACCCTAAATCCTAGACCCTAAACCCTAAACCCTAAACCATAAACCCTAAACTCTAAACCCTAAACCCTAAACCCTAAAATTTGAACCCTAAACCTGTAAATACTAAACCCTAAATCCTAAACCCTAAACCCTAAACCGTAAACCCTAAACCCTTAACCCTAAACCCTAAACCCTAAACCCTAATTCCTAAAGTCTAAATCAATAAACCCTAAACCTTAGCCCTAAACCATTAATCCTAAACCCTAAACCTAAATCCTAAACCTTAAAGCCTATCTCCTAAACTAAAAAGACTAAGCCCTAAACCCTAAACCCTAAACCCTAAACCCTATACCCTAATTCCTAAAGTCTAAAACCATAAACCCTAAACACTAGCCCAAAACCATTATTCCTAAACCCTAAGCCTAAATCCTAAACCTTAAGGCCTATCTCTTAAACTCAAAATACTAAGCCTAAAACCCTAAACCCTAAACCCTAACCCTAAACCCTAAATCCTAAACCCTAAACCCAAAACCCTAAATCATAAACTGTAACCCTAACCCTAAACCCTAAATCCAAATCCCTAAACCCAAAACACTAAACCCTAAACCGTAACCCTAAACCCTAAATCCTAAACCCTTAATCCAAAATACTAAACCCAAAACCCGAAACCCTAAACCATAAATCATAAACCATAAACCCTAACCCTAAACCGTAGACACAACCCTAACCCTAAATCCTAAATCCTATACCTTAAACCCAAAACCCTAACCTTAAACCGTAAATCCTAAACCCTAAATCCTAAACCCTAAACCCAAATCCCTAAATGCAAAACCCTAAACCCTAACCCCTAACCCCTAACCCCTAAACCCTAACCCCTAAACTCAAACCATAAACCCTAAACCCTAAACCCTAGCCCTAAACCATTAATCCTAAACCCTAAAGCTAAATCCTAAACCTTAAACCCTATCTCCTAAACTCTAATGCCTAAGCCCTAAACCCTAAACCCTAAACCATAAACCCTAACCTTAAACCCTAAATCGTAAACCCTAAACCCTAAACCCAAAACCCTAAATCATAAACCGTAACCCTAACCCTAAACCATCAATCCCTAATCCTAAACCCTAAACTCTAAATAGTAAACCCTAAACCCTAACCCTAAACCATCAATCCCTAATCCTAAATCCTAAACTCTAAATAGTAAACCCTAAACCCTAACCCTAAAACCTAAATCCTAAAACCCTAAATCCTAAATACTAAAACCAAAATCTGAAACCCTAAACCATAAACCATAAACCCTAACCCTAACCCTAAACCCAAAACCCTAATCTGTAAGCCTTAAATTCTAAACTCTAAACCCTAGACCGTTAACCCTAAACACTAATTCCCAAACCCTAAACCCTAAGCCGTAAATCCTCTAGCCTAACCCTAAACCATTAATCCTAAACCCTAAACCTAAACCATAAACCTTAAACCCTAAGCCGTAAATACAAAACTCTAAACCCTAAACCCTAAACCCTAAACTCTAAACCCTAAACCCTTAAACCAAAACCCTAGACCTTAAATGCTAAACTCTAAACTCTAAGCCCCATCGCCCCCTCATTTCATGAATTTTTTCTCTCTCTAAACTCTCTCTAAAAAACGCTCTCAAAAAACTTAGCCCTAACGGCTACTATTCACCAGGTCCCCAGCACTGCCAGAATGGCTACCACGCCGCCGGTAGAGCTCCCTAAACCGCCGGACCAACTGGAAACGATGCACAGTCCTAATATGAGTAAAACCCAACAAGGCTCATCCTCAGATTCATCCTACAACTCCTCGAAATTGTGAAGAGAAGAGGTGATCCACGTCGCGATTTTGGAAAGGGAGTTTGACTGGGCTCAAAAAATTATTTCCATGGCTCGTTCTGGTGAAATTCGAGTTCAAAGGAGTGGTGAAAGAGATTCGCATTCCAAAGATATACATAATACTCAAAAATCAGTTGAATCCACCTTCCCTTTTTCGAGAAATCGAGAGGCGAATTCTGAGAGATTCACAGGCGAATCATCCCAATCGCGACCTCAAGAACGAAGCCCTATCGAAGAGCTTTGAACTGAAAATTTCAATGAAGATTACTCCCCTGTGGTTGTAGAACATCTTACTGCAATTTTCAGTAACTCTAACGGTGAAATTAATGGGAATGATTTCGCCGGCAGCCTCACTGGAGCTCCGGCGAACTATGGAAAGGAGAAACAGGGAGAAGAGGAATGCCTGGAGAATAACAACAGGAATGTACAACAAAGAGATGTAAAACGAGCTCCCAGCAATCTGAATGGTGAAACAAGAGAAAATTCGGCAAAAATACATACTGAACACAGGGACGGAAGATTGGTTGAAAGAACAGTGGTGTCATCAGTTCACAATGCGGACGTAGAAATTGCAATGAACATTGCTGGAAGAATTGAGAGCTCTCACCAAAACCAGGTAAGTGAAGTTT
>JAJOOO010019388.1:0-19563 GCA_029582685.1 Solanum piurae | reverse complement strand
TGAAGCCAAGTGAAAGGGCTTATTTATGTATTCTACTTGTTCAATTTTATACAAGTGTAAGTGTCTACTTCTGCACACTCAAAGTTTGAGGGCATAGAAGCCAGTTGAAGCCAAGTGAAAGGGCTTATTTATGTATTCTACTTGTTCAATTTTATACAAGTGTAAGTGTCTACTTCTGCACACTCAAAGTTTGAGGGCATAGAAGCCAGTTGAAGCCAAGTGAAAGGGCTTATTTATGTATTCTACTTGTTCAATTTTATACAAGTGTAAGTGTCTACTTCTGCACACTCAAAGTTTGAGGGCATAGAAGCCAGTTGAAGCCAAGTGAAAGGGCTTATTTATGTATTCTACTTGTTCAATTTTATACAAGTGTAAGTGTCTACTTCTGCACACTCAAAGTTTGAGGGCATAGAAGCCAGTTGAAGCCAAGTGAAAGGGCTTATTTATGTATTCTACTTGTTCAATTTTATACAAGTGTAAGTGTCTACTTCTGCACACTCAAAGTTTGAGGGCATAGAAGCCAGTTGAAGCCAAGTGAAAGGGCTTATTTATGTATTCTACTTGTTCAATTTTATACAAGTGTAAGTGTCTACTTCTGCACACTCAAAGTTTGAGGGCATAGAAGCCAGTTGAAGCCAAGTCAAAGTGTATTATGCCGTGGTGATTTTATTTGTCATTTTCAAGCACCCCAGCAGTAGAAATATTGTTCCATATCTCACAAAAAGTTTTCCAATTCTTTAGCCCTACGCGCTCCCAAATGCTTTAGGTTGAGGGATCTTAAACTTTGAACATTCATTACTTCCACGGCCAGTAGTAGCCATAGCCCTTTGAAGAACGACAAGTTCAAGGTTAAGATTTCCGTTCTCTTTCTTCAAATTCTCAATCTGAACATCAACAGCCTCACAGGATTGTTGAACATCCCTCGTTTGTCCAGAAACAGTCGCATGAAACCGTCCTAGATCTCCCCTCAAACGATGAATTTGGGTTACTATGTCCACCATATCCACGCATCATCAGTCACACCAACTGAGTGTCTCCAACTTTGACAATCATTCACGTAGTTCTGCATTTGGGTTTCCTTCCAGCATAGACCAAAGCACGAACTCTCACTTTGATACCAGTTGTTACAGGGTCGATTTTTTACAATCACCAGTGCACAACAGTCACTCATACACAACATCTCATCCTTACACTTTTCTCTCTTTTATTAGGGACTGAAGATTATTTTCAGAACTTAGTAAACAAAGCACACACAGAATTATAGGTAAAATCACCCCACCTTTTATCACTCTCTTAGAATATACGAAGGATCTCGAGTTGCACGACTTACAACATAATCTGCCTTACCCAATAACAATATATACGGGTCTGCCAGTGGTAGTTAGAAGGGCCAGAGGTGTGCCTGGCACATACCAAGACTGCACAAAACAACTAAAACACTAGGACATGATCTGAATCCACATCCCATGAACAGATAGCCTTCAGCCTTTTAGCACAACAGTCAAACGTGCCTTGCACACAGCACAACTGCTTTGTCCACCAGGTAACTTTGTCCATCAAGGCTTAGACAGATGAAAAGAAATCACCTAGTGTTTTTGTCTCTGTTGGGATCTGAACCTGAGAGCTCTTGGTTCTCAACCCACTTTATTAACCACTAGGACACACCTTTAGATGCACATCTTCAACACATGTTGATGACAATGCCACACCCTTACCAATAGACCTTGCCTCGTACACATCTGGCACATGACAATGCACATAACACACACATGTCGTCCCACTAATCTGCGTGCATGCCTAGCTAGTTACATGCGCCTGCCCTTGCCTTTGCATATTCCCAAACTCAAGGCTGCCTTGCCATCGCCAAGGCACCTTTCATCTTGCCTAAGTGTCATCCGGTACACTTCGACACACAATGCCTAAGGTCGGAGGGCTTTTCTAGTACTAAATAGGGTCAAGTTAGATGATATGTTTCATGAGTAACAAGTTAATCCTGCTTACGAAATCCTTAATCTACGGATTTGGTAGGATCTGTCTCAGGCATTATGTTTTCACAGATCACTCCCCTTGAGAAGTTCACCTCTTTATTTTTGTTAATGTGATTCAGCTTCATAACAAAAGACGAACTGGAAAGTGCTATGAAGGAGTATGGTATGGGCGATGAGGACACCATCAGGGAAATTATAGTAGAGGTGGACACAGACCATGTAAGTACTTTCTGATGCAATGTTTTAACATTTGTAACTCTATTATGATACTAGATTTTATCTATACTCTTTCACTTAAACAGGACGGCAGGATCAATTATGAGGAGTTCTGTGCGATGATGAGGAGCGGAACACAGCCCCAAGATAAACTTTTTTAGTTCCTTGAAACAGTAACCTTGCAAGCAGAGCTGTTCAGCAGCCCAGCACGATGTAGAGAGCTGGGCTGCGAGAAGAGAAGATTCAGAAAAAGCGGAAGAGGTATTCTTGATGTACTTGTTATACCTGGTATCTCCAATCTATTTTTATTTGCTTTGACTACTTTGGAAAGCAGTTGGAGTACAGTAAGCATTTTGGTGTACATCGAATTTAAAGCGGAATAGCTAGTAAAATTCATATATTTATAATTTATGTTCATTCCACCCCAAAAAGAATGCAGTATTACTTTTTTGAGAAATCAGACTGTTTTTCTTTGATTATGATTTTTTCAAATAATTTCAATATTTTTAACAAAAAGAAAGTTTGATTTATAGTACTTAAGAAATCAATATCTGAATATACAATGAGAGTTAAATTTGCCGATCTTGAACACTGTATCGTGCTTTCATTTTTTTGTCATAGAGGGACTAGTTTCTTTGTCATGCACAATTCTAATTTATTTGATATTCAAAGGAAACACATTTGACCTTATTATTTTGATTATAATAAAAATAAAGAACCTCATATCTTTTATGCTTCTGAAGCTGCTCAAGGTCCTGGAAATTTAAAATGAACATGTGAAGGGGATGGAAAGTGTATGTTGACCAACAAACTTAATTATTGTAAGTTGATTAGCTTAGTTATTCAACTTCTGTATAGTTGACTAATTTACATTCAGCATTCCATTCTATTTCTATTGTCAACCATGGAGTGGATGCTTTTCATAGCACTATACCAATTAACCAGTTATTTTGTAAAACTGCTTCTGTTAAGCCTTTTACTGAACCTAAAACTACTGATGTTCACAGAAGCAACAACTCCTGAACGCCCAAAAGGAGAAAGTAAAAAGTACTTGTGCTAGCTTTACCTTATTCTTTTCCTCATTGCATCAACCCTCGGTAAGTTGAATTGAGAAGAAACAATATCAGCATGCGTTTTCATTCTAAACTTTGTCGACTTTTGTTTGAGGAAATGATTATCCATTTTATTATCAAAACTTCTAAGGTGGTCAAAAGATTAAAGGGGATGTTCAGGTGATCAAAGAGTTAGAGCAACAGCTCTGAAAAGCATAGATTGAAGCCTTTTGTGTCAGCTCAAGATATAGACGTATGGGTTGATGACCTTTCTGAATATTTGGTGTTCTGGTCTTACGATGTTATCAACCTATAACTAGCATATGAGTGTATTGGTGCATGTTAGTATGCCTTCTCTCTTGAACTAAGAACTTGCTCAATAGATACGTACGTTGTGCCCTTCCAATGTCATCACTCAATTCTTGGAAGGAAAATTCCAGACTGCGATGAATTGAAAGTGCAAAAGTTCCATTACATTTCATGAACAAGATGTCCTTTTATCTAGCACCTGTCTAATAGTGTCTTTGCCTCTTAATTGTATTGATTAAGTATTGATAGTGTCAGATGATTTCAACTTGCCTATCTCCTCTACTGCATTCGAGTCCTCTACTTGTAATAACACTCAAGGCCATAATCTAATGATTGAGGAAATGGGAATGAAGGGTCATAATCCAATATAAAGTTGATGGAATCTGCTTCGTATCTTTATGATAAAGAGCAAACAAACACAATTTTATATCATGGCCAATCTCCAACATAAAACTTACAGCCTAAAAAGTAGCAGCTGTTGCGAAACTTACAAAAGCAACTGGGAATGTAATGAACATGGTCACTACTACTTCCATAAACTATCTTAAACTCGTCATACTTGCATTTAAAACAAACACCAACTGGGAAACACCACCTTATTTCTATATTATCTCTGTCCTCTCCTCACATACAGAAATGGAAACGGAGGGTACAAGTAGTAGAAAAGCAAGTTCCTAGTGCTTGTTGGCAAGATAACACTGCTTTCTGATCTCACCCTTTGTGCCGGTGAGAGGGTTGTTCTCAGAGAGAACAGTGATGGCTCTTGCAAATTCCTTGAAGAAGTAGTCTTGGTTCTTTGTCATTTTCTTTACATAGAATCTGGTCCTTTTATCTACAGCTAGTTGTTGGTCCACCAACATCAATCCCTTGTTGTCCAATATGTCCCTGTAGTAGTAGTTGTCTAGATTCATGGGTGTGCCTCTGTCATTTCTCACATACTGCACGGCCTTTGAGTCAGGGATTGAGTATGGGCATTTCTTTAGAATGTGGTGTACGTGTTCAGGATTGAGTTGAGGGTCCACTTCGGGATATAAACGCTGAACCAACTTAATACACTGTGGGAAGAACACACTGTGAGCACCTGCAAGAGAAATGATAGATAATTAACTTTGATCTCTTTTTCTCCGTCTCCAAATAATTGACCAGAGAAAAAGGGTTTTGCATGTTCAAGCCGTGATGAAAAATATCTATCAGAAATGAAAGATAAGGCTGCGTATAATCGCATTGTGGTATGGCTCTTCCCATGACCTCATGCATAGAGTTTAGTGCACCAAACTATCCTTTTCCTTTTTTGCTAATAATTGATCCAAGAAATTCAAGGTATTGTGGGATGTGTATAGTGTATACCTAGCAAGGCAACAGCTCCAGGAGTGTTAATTCCAATATTGGCAAATCTCTCAAGCACAATACTAATGCTTTCATTGTGGCTTGGGAGGTGTTGCTCAAGAATATCTGCTCTGCTCCTCCTGCCATCCCTCCTTCCAGTTTTGAGTGGGATGTAAGGCCCTCTAACTGTGCACAACACCATTCATAACAGTCGGAGGCAAATTCAGGATAGGTTTTGTGGATTCAATTGAACCCTTGATTTGAATTTGAACTATGTATTCAAAATCTTGAATTCGCCTCTGATATTAACAGTAGATACCACTACGCTAAAGATTAACAATATTAACTTACAGCAACAATGCCATCTCTACCAGACAAGACAATAATATCAGTACAGGAAACAACATCATGGCATTCCCTTTCTACAGCTTCCTTAATTGTGTCAATGTATCTGAAGTTTCTCATGCCAAAGCTCCTGTCTGTCTCCATCTCAGACAGCATCCCACTGGTTGATTCCAGCAGCAATGAAGCATCACATGACTGCACCCACAAAACAATCAAAAATGCCACCATCTTAAACTTGAAATGTTCATCAAAATGGAAAAAAGAGTGTGAGAGAGATTGTTTGTACCTCAACAAAGCAGTCATGGAAGACGTTCCGTAGCCAAGAAAATGCATTGTTCTGTTGTTGTTTGTAGAGAAGGTTGACTTGCTCTTTGATAATATCTTCAGCTTGTGGGCATGTACGTTTGTAATTGTCCATAACAAGGCCAGGATTATCATCCTCCTTCTCCTCTGCAAATGCAGAGAGAGCTGTAAATAACAACACAGCAAAGAAGAGAGCTTTGGAAGTCATTGTTTTTACCATTTCAGCTGTTAGAGATAAAGATCCTTGATCCCCAACTACTACTTAAATAAGCATAAAAACTGAAGGACACTGCCAAAAAGAGAGTAGACCTTTTCTTTCCCTTTCTTCTCCGGGCTCGTTTGAACATGATTCCAAATCATAATTTAAAATTACTGATCTGAAATCATGTTGATTTGAACTTGAAATTTTGTTTGAACATGAAATTTGAATATTATTTTTATATAAAATGTAAATTTAGAAAACAATCAAATATGTCATCGAATTTTCAGAATGTCTCAATCATGTCTGTTGTTAATAGTTGGAGTTACACATTTGGTTCATTTGTGCTAACAAAGCCCTAGTAGTACCTGTCACGTGGTATTATCTAAATCCTTCAATACTAATCAACCCCAACCCCTCACCCCTTTTTACGAGTAACATATGTGAGTCATTTCATTAAGTTCAGTAATATATTTTAGCTATTTCTTAATTTTAGCCAAATTTGCCCCCAAGGTGTAGCTCGAGTGGTAAAAGGTGGAGGATTTGTGGCTTAGGTTGCAGGTTCAAGCCCCACACCATGCAAAGCGAAACCCGGTATTTAAGTGAAGAAGGATAGAGGGGCGGGCCCATCATCCACCGAGTTTAGAAGGCTGGACAAAATCCAAAGGGCGGGTCACAGACAGATTTCTCGGTTATCAAAAAAAAAATCACATAGCCAACAACAATACATATATAAGAAATTATCAATGGGATAGTTCGATCGGTTATTTTTAAAAAATTATATTGTCTTAATTTTTTGGGTATTTTATAATGTATAACTAAAAAATGATTTTTTTAAAGTCATCTCAATCGTATAAGTTTCTCTTCGATATTGGTACGGTTTGGTTAATGTTGAGTTTTTTTTACTTTTAAAGTTTCACCTCAAAATACATCATTATTAAAACCATTTCTTTCGCACGTGTATTTTTGAAGAAGCACTTCAATTCCTCATCAAGAAGCCAAGAATGTAAAACCTTGTTCCTATTGTTTGATCTTACGCTTTTAATAGGAGCGTTTGCATAGATTTTTCTGTATTGTTTGATGGAGTATCTATTATAGTATCTTTTAATTATAAACCTAATTAATTAAAAGCTAACTAAAAAGCAAAGCCCCACCAACATGGGTTGTGATGCAATTGTGGAACTGTTTCACCCTAAACCAGAGGTCTCAGATTTGAGCCTTGGATATGGAGAAAATCATGTTGGAGTGTCACCCTCAAATGGACCCTACAATGCACGATCCGGATTTAGTTGGCGCTCTAATGTGGGCTCCGAACATCGGATGGGAAACCAAAAAGGGAAAAATTACGCAAAAGGGCAAACATCTAGAGTATATTATGTAATATAACCATATTTTTGATTATATTTAATATGTGGCTACAGTTTCGCGAAATTTTGCTATTTGATTTCTAAATTGTATAAATCTAGAATTTGAATATTCTGGTCCCTGATTGTATAAATCCAAAATTTATATAGTTCGATTTTTGTTTGTATAAATCCAGAATTTGTAAATGTTTACCCTAGCTATTTGTATATGATTTATGAAAAAATTATAATAAATTACCCTGTTTGTATATTGACAAGCGAAATATACAAACGGAGTTTTAAAAAATTCGTAAATTTATAAATACAAAATTTGTATATTGCCCGTTTGGCCATAGATTTCCCAAATAATATTTGGGGGAAAAATTTCGCAAATAGTGTTTGTCCATTCAATTTGTCATTATTTGACAAATATTTTTGGCAAATATCCCAAATTCTCAAATACTAGTTTTTCCTAGTATTTGGGCCAAATCTCATTATTTGGGATCTTTTGAAAATTGAAATTTTACACCAAATTTTTAACTTTTACAAAAACACCCTATATAGTAGTTGTTCGCTTTGTATTACATAATTTTTTACGTGAACACCAAAGTAGTGATGAAAGATTCAGTGAATATGAAAATAATGATATGGTTGTTGATGAAAATGATGAACAATCGGCTTAGGGTAACAAAGTCATGTGTTTTGTCTACTTCACGATGTATGGAATGATGCTTGTTGCACTCACTCCAAACTACCACATTGCTCTAGTGTCATGGACACTACTTGTTATTTGTTGCAACGAAGATCCAACTGACTTGTAATACAACCTTATGGTTAATTTTGATAGTTTTTAAAACGTTGGGTATAAATCATATTTTTCTAAAAGAGTGAAATATATTTCCCAAATACTATGACCAAACACATGGTGAAATTTCATCCAAATTTTCACCCAAATAATATTTGCCAAGAATATTTGGAAATCTATGGCCAAACGCTAGCTTAGTCTGAAGCAAAATATACAAACGGGCAAGCGAAATATACAAATCACCTCCATTTGTATACGCTCACCCTGTTTGTAAATTTGCAAGCGAAATTTACAAGCAGGCAGTGAAATATACAAATTGCAATCTCCATAACAAACAAAACTCTAGCTATGGAGTGCAATTACCGAAAATATAGATATAAAGCCTTATTATGTCTATTATCTTTGTTGTTTATGAAATTTTCTAAAAAAAAAAAAAAGAGAAGCAAAGGCCCAAAGTCGTCCAGTCACCAAAGGCCTAGGACCTAGTTTATATTTATATTTGAAAAATGTTATAAAATATACTTATTAATTAATTTTACAAATTGTTGATATGTAAAATATATTTGCATACATATAAGGTTATTTGGTTTGGTTCATAATTTTTTTAGCTTTTTTTAAAATTAAAAAGATCGTCCCAATTATTCAAGATGGTTATACACTTAAATAAAAATCCACGATTTTATTGAAAAAATTATATAAATCAATTTGGTATAATTAAATTCGATCGATTTTTCATATTCTTTTGACACCCCTAACTTGAGTACATATTTTTTTTGGTGAAACTGGTGAATCAAAATATACTAATTGCAGTGCTAGTATATAGTGTTTTTTAAATTATTATAAAAATAATATGAGTAGCATATAATTATTTTTGGGGGAGAATTGATTTTACAGGTTACTTACAGATTATTATTTTTAATTTTATGTCCTTTTTATAAGGTATTTCAATATCTCTCTTATAAATCTATTTGCTTATTATTATTTGAGTTTTTATTTCATTTTTTTCTTTTATTCTAATCTTTAGAAAGAATGAAGTGTGAATAGAAAAAAATAAGATTTTTTTTTGCGGCTATATTGTTATTTATTTTTGTATCTGTAAAAAATAAATTTTATAAGAAAATGAGTGAAAAATAAATTTGATGATCAAAATAATACATCTAAATTAGTCGTTGAATTGAAGAAGTTAAACAGATTCACATGTGAGAAGTAGGGGTGTACAAGTCAAACCAAACCGACGAACCAAATCAAATCGGAAAAAAATCGATTTGTGGTTTGGTTTGGTTGGTTTGACGGTTGAAAAAAACCCGACCACTCTTGATTTGGTTTGGTATTAAAAGAAAAAAAGTCAAACCGAACCCAAACCAAACCGACAATATATATATATATATATAAATTTTATTTATAATCTACTTTGTTGATATATTTTTAGTTAGTTTATGGTTTTCAATGTTTATATATTTTATTTCAAATTTGGGCTTGTAAAATTTTGTAATATATATATATATATAAAAATTTTATTTTATTTATAGATAAAAAATATTATTTATAATCTACTTTGTTAATATATTTTTAATTAGTTTATAGTTTTCAATGTTTATATATTTTATTTCAGATTTGGGTTTGTAAAATTTGTAAATATTTTATTTGTATTAAGATCCAAAGTTACAATTATATTGTTATATTTTTTCAAATTCAAAATTAACAATTTACTTTGTAAATATTTTGTTTTGTATTCAGTTTGTCTCTAGCCTTTAATCTTATTAATTTAACATAATGAACGTTGATATTTCAAAAATAATATTTTGTACTCATGTGAATTTTACCGTCTTTTTGAAAATTTCTATTCATTTAACATTTTTTAAGTTTAGCTTATCACACAGGTAAGTAAAAATATATTTGATCTTTTTTTTCAAATACCGTATAGTTGTAAAAAACCAAAAAAACCAAAAAACCAAAAAATCCGAAAGAACCGACTAAAACCGAAATCGAAAAAACCGACTTTATGTGGTTTGATTTGATTTTTAGATTTAATAAACCGACATAATTGGTTTAGGTTTTTTTTAATGAAAAACCAAACCAAACCGACTTATGTACACCCCTAGTGAGAAGGATCAAATATACTTATACATAAAAAATAAAAAAATAAAATTATTTTTTTTCACTTCCGTTAAATCAAAAGGATATATCTAGGTCATTTATGTATATATATATATATGAACCACTTTTTTTAAAGAGGATATGTTAATTTTAAATCACAAAGACAAAGTTGAAAGATATTTCAGATCTTTTTCTCTAAATTTATTTTTAGATTTGTAATATTTTTTTTATAAGAATTTTTTATTTTTACGGATGAGAATGATGTTGATGCTACCTCTTCCTTCAAGAAATAAATAACGTTCTCAAATCATTAGGAGATATAAACGAGATATTGAAATAAAATATAGAGTATACATATATATAAATATATAACGTGTGTTTTTATATAAAATAGTATAGAATTAACATTAATTATTATTTATTTATTTATTTAATTACTTAATTATACTTTCTTTATCTCAATTTGCGGCACAGTTAAACCTAATGATCCAATGGATCTACAGATCCAGTTTAATACATATTTTTATTTATTTTATTATTATTAAATAGAAACCATTAGTTCCCTATTTTACGGTTTAGATTCTGATCTACTTTAAATGAAAGTATATAGCTACTTGAATAAAACAAAGTAATTCACTTTAGAAAACACGTTCAGTTACTAACTCCGCTAACTATTCTCTTAATTTTCCTATTTTAAAACATGGACAAGTTGGATGAATTAACAAAATATAAGCTCATTTTACCAAAGGGAAATCAAATATAAGCTCATTTTCAAATTAGATATATAAGAGCCTAGAATGAAAAATAAAAATAACACACGATCTTAGCAGTTCACTAAACAACTCCTAAATAATAGGAAAGCATGACTAACAACTAATTGACTAAGTCTTACTTAAAACATAGGCAGTAAAATTAATTTACTGCAGTTCAAAAGCAGATTCCTAACACTCCTCCTTGCTTTGGATACTGCAAACTCCAATTTTCTGTCTAAGAAGCTCGAATTTGCTGATCGTTAAAGGCTTAGTAAACAGGTCTGCTAGCTGGTTTTCAGACTTGCAGTAGACTAGAGTCACTTTTCCCCTTTGCTGCACTTCTCTCAGGAAATAGAACTTGATGTTGAAATGCTTGGTCTTCTTGTGAAACACCGGATTGTTTGAGATTGCAATAGCTGCTTGGTTGTCGACAAGAATGATAGTACTTTCCTTCTGTTCCAAATGTAAATCATACATGATCTTTCTAAGCCACAAGACTTGGTTTACTGCTCCTGTTGCTGCTATGAATTCAGCTTCTGCAGTTGATTGTGCAACAATTTCCTGTTTCTTAGATGACCATGAGAATATTCCTGAACCTAGGCTGAAATAATGGCCAGAGGTACTTCTCATATCATATGTGGATCCAGCCCAATCACTATATGAAAATCCAAGTAACTTGAAGCTTGGACACTTCTCAAACTTTACACTATAGTCAATAGTACCTTTGATATATCCTAATATTCTTTTTGCTGCTCTTAAATGCATTTCACTTGCACAGTGCATAATACAAGATAAGAGACTTACAACAAATAAAATATCAGGCCTTGTTGCAGTGAGATACATTAAGCATCCAATCAAGCTTCTATAATAACCTTCATCAACTTTGTCGGCTCCTTCTTTACAGAGCTTCTCTTTTTGATTTATCGGCGTGCTCATCGACTTGCATTCCTCCATTTGAAATTTCTTCAGAATTTCCTTTGCGTATTTCTTCTGGAAAATGAACACTTCACTTTTGCTTTGCTTGATCTCTATTCCAAGAAAATAGTCATAAGACAAAGATCTGCCATTTCAAAAACTTGCATCATTTCTTCTTTAAACTCCTCAACCAGCCTTGAATTATTTCCTGTTACCAGAAGATCATCAACATAAGGTGACATAATAAGTATATCAGTGTCTTTATGTTTTACATACAAAGTGGATTCAGATAAGCTTTTTTCAAAGCCCAAGCTTAACAGATGATCATCTATCCTACTATACCAAGCTCTTAGTGCTTGCTTTAGGCCATACAAAACCTTTTTTAGCAGATAGCCTTTGTCTTCATCACCGTGTTTCACAAATCCTGATGGTTGCTCGACATATATTTCCTCCTCCAGTATGCCATTTAAGAAGGCTGATTTGACATCGAGCTGGAACACCTTCCATTCCATTTGTGCTGCTATTGCCAGTAGCAATCTGATTGTGTCTAATCTTGCAACAGGAGAAAAAGTGTCAGAGTAATCAACACCATAAATTTGTGCATACCCTTTAACTACAAGCCTCGCCTTGTATTTTTTGATGGAACTATGTGCATTTAACTTTGTTCTGAAGACCCATCTCACACCAATGACTTTTCTATCTTCAGGTTTGTCGACCAACACCCAAGTTTTATTTTTCTCAATCATAAAGATCTCCTCCTCAATTGCTTTCTTTCATTTTGGGTCTTGAAAAGCTTCTATGGGACCAACAGGTTCATAGATGGCGACATTACACCTCTGATAGATATTTGACAAAAATATTCTCCCCTTGACTAGATGATCATCTTCTAGTTCTTGCTGCCAGTGTTCTATTTTTTGCTCTTCAGGAGGGCTGATGTTTGCTTTTAGAGAGCATTTTCCTAATTTCTGAGAGTTCTTCCAGTCCCACTATTCATTCTCACTAAAATGAACATCTCTTGTAATTGTCATCTTTCCTGTTTGAGGATGATAGACCTTGTGCGCTTTAGAAACTCCATTGTAACCCACATGGATGCCTATGATTGCCTTCTTGTCAAGTTTGTCACGTTTAACCTGAGGAACATGAACAAAACAGACACAACCAAACACTTTAAGAAAACTTAGTGAAGGCTTAAACCTGTACCAAGCTTCAAATGGTGTTTTATCTTTCAAAGCTTTCGTTGGAAGTCGACTCTGCATAAAAACTGCGGTATTTGCTGCCTCTGCCCAAACTATCTTAGGCAACTCCTTCTCATGCAACACACATCTAGCCATCTCCATTATCCATCTATTTCTTCTTTCACTAACACCATTTTGTTCTGGTGTGTGTGGTGTTGTAAGCTGATGCACAATGCCGGCCTCCTCACAGAATGAATCAAATTTCATTGAAGTGTATTCCTTCCCATTATCAGACCTCAAAGCTTGAATCTTACAATTACTTTGATTTTCCACCAATTTCTTGAATTTCCAGAATACACCAACAACTTCTAACTTAAATTTCAAGAAAAAAATCCAACACATTCTTGTAAAATCGTCAATGAAAAGAACATAATAGACGCTACCTTGTAGTGATGGAGTTCTTTGAGGCCCTGCGACATCAGTGTGAACTAGTTGTAGCTTTTGAGAGGCTCTCCAGGTTGATTTTGGAAATTGCTTTCTGTGTTGCTTACCAAATTGGCAAGCATGACATTCAGTGGAATTTGCTTCCAGATCAGGTAAGCTCTCCACCATCTTCAACTTTTGCATCTTGACAAGCCCTTGATAATGATAGTGCCCGAGTCTCTTATGCCATAACTCAACGACATTTTCTTTTGCTGAATACAACATCTGCTCTTCCTCAAGTGGATCTAATGAAAAACTTTTTCCTCTCATTTTGACTTTAAACAAGTCTTGCCCTGAGGGATCCTTGATCAAGCAATATTCATCTTCAAAATAAAATTTGAAACCTTTTTCTAACAATTGACCAACACTTAACAAGTTTCGGTCTAAGTCTGGTACATAAAGAACATCTGTTATTGTTTTTGTACTTGCTTGTGTCTCAACTGCAATAGTTCCCATTCCTTTTACTGGAATGTGACCACCATGGCCTATTCTAACATTTGCAACTCGAGTAGGCTTCAATTCTTTGAAGAGTTCTTTATCACGAGTCATGTGATTTGTGCAGCCGCTATCAATCAACCACGACTTGCTAGAAACATTTCTTACAAAACATGATGCAACAAATAGTTGATCCTCCTCTTGTTCATTTACAACTCGAGCATCTACATCTTGCTGCTGATTTTTGTTCTTACAAATGATTGCTTCATGCCCAAACTGATTGCACTTACTGCACTTAGCTTCAGGCCTTCTCCAACACTTGAAAGGTGCGTGTCCGATCTTGCCGCAATGCTTACAAGGAGGGTAGCTTCCTTTGAAGCTACCTATTTTGTTTTTGTTGTTGCGTGTTGCACCTTCTCCATCTGTTGGTTGTTACTTCTTGTTCTTCTTTTTCTTATATCGTCCATCATCTTGATGTTTGGCAAGTAAAACTCCTTCAACAGTTCCTTCTTGTCTCATAACACGTCGTTGCTCTTGTGCTTGAAAGGCACTTAAGAGCTCTGTTAGTGTAATACTGGACAAGTCCTTAGTATTTTCTAAGGTTGTAATGGTCGCCTCAAATCTTTCAGGTACCGTTATAAGGATTTTCTCAACGATCCTTGAATCATTAAAAGTGGAACCCAACAATCTGACGTGATTGGCAATGTTAAGAAGTCGGTCAGTGTATTCCTTTATGGTTTCACTGTCCTTCATCTTTTGTGGCTCAAACTCACGTACCAAATTCAGCACTTGCATCCCTCGAATTCTCTCATCTCCTTCATACTCAGTCTTAAGATAATCCCATACCTCTTTTGCCGACTTCAGAGACATGATATGAGTGAAAACAATGGATGAAACTGCAACAAATAGACATGCCTTTGCCTTTGATTTCCTAATTTTCCTTTCCTGGTGATTTTTAATTTGCGCCATCGTGGGAATGTTTGGCAAGGGAGCAATGATGTATTCATCTTCTACAGCCTCCCAGAGATCCAAAGCTTCCAGATATGCCTGGATTCTAACAGCCCAGATTCGATAACTTTCTCCACCAAAAGTTGGTGGTGCCATTGAAGAAAAACTTGCTTTTCCATTCATGGTATTCACGAAATCTGATTGGCGCACACACACAAGTCCCTTAAGAAATAGGGCTCTGATACCAATTGAAGGTTTTAAGAACCTACTTAAGCTAAATAACTTAAAGGGAAATCAAAGACTGCGCCTGAAATAAAAAAATGAGAGAGAGAGAGAAAGAATAGAAGTAGAAGAAGAAGTGTTTTATTAATGCTTCAGATTAGATATATAAGAGCCTAGAATGAAAAATAAAAATAACACACGATCTTAGCAGTTCACTAAACAACTCCTAAATAATAGGAAAGCATGACTAACAACTAATTGACTAAGTCTTACTTAAAACATAGGCAGTAAAATCAATTTACTGCAGTTCAAAAGCAGATTCCTAACATAACTTAGTAGTAAGCATTAGAAATCCACCTGCTTTCAACACTTAGCTACCAAATCTTGTTTTACCTGCAAAACAACTAAAAAACACATCAAATCTACCACAAAGCTTTAAAGAATGTACACCAATCTTAAGTTTTAAGCATCAAAAGTGCCGTAAATCCATGGCATATCAGTGTTGCCTTGTGGACTTGAATATGCTTGAAAAATTTCTCTCTCTGTCAAAAGTCTGCTAGTGAAGTATGTGAATGAACCTTTAAACTTGGATTAATGTTTCTTTTCTTTTTGCATTTGTTTTATACTATGCCCAAAAGAAAAACATTGTACTTGTGGAGTAACTAACAAGAATGCAAGGAAAGGTTTGCAACTGTTGTACGTATCTATTGCTGTGGAGGTTTGAAACCATTTTGTAGTTTATCCGACTGTTTGTCTGCTTGTTCATGTGATCTGTGTTAAAGAATGTCAAAAGTCCCACATTGATGGTTAATGAGATGGGTGGACGGGCAATCCTCCTTCCTTTGAGCTAGCTTTTGGGGTGTGAGTTAGACTTAAGACCTAATTTAGCATAGTATCAGAGCAGGGCCATCTCACCCAATGTTGGGGCCCCCAAAAATAAAAAATGTTCACGCACCAGATGCTAAGCACATCCTCCTTCCTTTGAGCTAGCTTTTGGGGTGTGAGTTAGGCCTAAGACCTAATTTAACAATTTGAATATATCAAGCTCAGTGCTGACAAAGCCAAATTTGTTTTTCAACTTCAAGGTCTCACAACTTATCCTTAATTATACCTCCATCTGTACAATTCTTCTATTTTTACATGCATGTCTGCACTTTATGAGGAAAATAAGGATGAAGATGGATTATTTTACATGACATATAGCGGAGTACGTAAGCACGTTTACAACCCTTGATCATGGAAGATATATATTTGAGTGATCTTTTCATACAACTTCTTGCAACATTTATTTTGCACCTTTTCTAGCTAGCTTCTGTTGGTTAGTATGGTTTCTGTTTAAAATTTCTTGGAGTGATCGAGAATAGTAGCATGTACTATATATTTGACACAAGAATATTATATTAGATTATATATATAGATAGAAGTTGCAAAACAATCAACTAATATGTTGCCTAAAAGAGTACTAGTGTAAACTCTTTCCTTTGTTAAAGAATGTGAGAACAATTGGTTAAAACATCTCTGATCTAAACAGTTGATCTGTATCTTGAATGTTCTTACAGAAATCTCAAATCATCAAGAAGAAGAGGTTATGTTTTTCTTCTGGCATTTGCTTTTTACCCATTTGATGCCTATAGAAGTGCCATTCTTCATCTTTTGAGCCCCAGCCAATGCCACTGCTTTTGCTTTCCCAAGTCCTGCTGATGAACTGCTTTTCTTGTTACTATCATTGATCTCTTTCTTGTTTTTGTGACTAATTTCCTCTTCATCCATAGCACCAAATCCTCCTGTACCCCATTGATCTGCCCAACTTGGTGCCTCTGTACCCATCAATCCTTTCAAATCTTGATTTGCTCTTACTATATGCCCACCAATCAAGAAAATGCAAAAAACAAACAAAGAAAAATGTAAATATAACAATTAACATATATAAAAATCTCACCTAAGGTGGATGGAGCCTTTGTTCTATGTGTGTCACCAAAACAGAGTATTTTCAACACAAAACATTACATAAAATGTGCAAAAAAGATTTACATCCAGAGGCGAATCTAGGATTTTAAGAAAACGGGTGCACCATTGTTTTAAAGATAAGATCAAAAAATTTATAATAACAATAACTAAGCGAGCAATACATAAAAATTACATTACCACAAAAAATATCATCAGTTTACAATTGTACTCGACGAGACTTCATATTTTGAAAACGATCTATAATAGCATCATTACTTACATTTTCAAATATCTTCCGCTCTATCTTACAAACTAAACATCCATTCAAAAAATCTTCACCAATGCTATTACGATTTATATGTAATGACAAGATTTTTTTATATGAAAACCCTAAAATTAAAGTGATATATACATATATTTATCTTGTTAGTTTGTTTATTAAAAAGAGAAATCATAAACTAAAATTATCTTAAACTTTGACAATGATGATTTCTCTAAATTCTTGACTTGAAGCTTCTTCTTTGTGTGGAAAATAGAAAATAAATTTGAAGAGAGAAGAAAAATATTGTTGGAACTTGGAAAGTGTGTGGAAGGAAACTTTTGAAGTTTTTGACTTTTAAACTTTCAGAATTTATCTTTTTTTCTTTTTTTTTAATGAAAAATGTGTTTTTAGTTAATAAAAATAAATTGAAGCGAATTGGGGCTGCCTGGGATCGAACCTGCGACCTGTGAGTTGAAATCTTGCAGTGGTACCAGTGAACCATCCAGCCATTTTGAGAACGGGTTCAACAAGTTTTAATTTAATATATTCTTTAACAATTATAGAAGTAATATATCGAGTTTAGTCGGATGACCACGGGTTCGGGTGACCCAAAATTAGTACATAAATTCGCCCCTGTTTACATCTGAACTCATAATCTCAAAAGTACAATGAATGTTGCTTAAAGAAAAAAGTACAACAAGTTTAGTACCTTAGATACTGAATACATCAAATTTAAAATCCAGGATGCACATTTGAATTTCACTAAGATATTTATGAATAAGGAAGAAAGATAAATATCTCGAATATCATGTAAACTCCTAGGTATTCAGAAAGAAATCAAGACATCAAATATTGTCTTCCTCATAGCAAAGTGTTGCCTAACATTTTTGGCGCAATCAAATATATCACAAAGAGGTCCATGACATCCTATGTTCGACAAATACGCTACTAACTGACCCCGAATCACAGAAAATAGTTACGAGAGAAGAATCAAGGGATAACATTCGAATATTGATCAATAATGGCTTGGGGCTTACCTCTTTAGGGTCTTAACAGTGGTTGAGCTTGGAACTGATACTTTGAAATAATGAAGGAGCTAAGTATGGTTAAGTAGGAGGCTAAGGAAAAATATTAAGCTTTAATATGTTGTGAGGCTGCATGTGGATAGGCTGTCTCTCAAACTTGTCTGTTCCTTTTAAAAAAGACTAGCCAACTCATAACTTGCCTTCTTCTGAAGCAAAGTTTGTTGGCATCATTACTTTATTCTTCAAAATAACTACCTACTCATCTTCTGAATGGTTAACTTGTCAATTTTTTGGTAACCAGTTGTGTACCAAAAGAGAAAGTAGAGTAGAAGGGTGTAGTGAACCAAAAATAGTCTGATGGTTCATTGGTTAACATAATACTACGCCTCTCTGTTTCAATTTGCTTGTCTCATTTTGATATGGCACGAAGTTTTAAAAAATTAATAACACTTTTTCTTCTTTAAACTTTGTTGTCTTAGATTAATGCTCATAAATTTTGATATCTTAAATATGTCACGTGAAAAGTTAAAATCAAAATGTTATCAAAAGAGGAAAGAGGCATTATTTTTTTTATGCAGGCTAAAAAAAAGAAAGTAAAACAAAGAAGTATCCGGTAACAGAGTTTTGGTTAGAAGTGAAGATGTGCTAGTACATGTATTAGATCATATAACTAATGGAAATGCTACACAAAGAAGCATTTAGGATAAAAAGAAGGAACAGAAACTTATAATAGCAAAATTGATGATTAAATGTTACTTCCTCCGTTCACTTTTAGTTGTTATGATTTCTTTTCTTAGAATCAAATTATAAGAATTTTGACTAACATTTTAAGATGTATTTTTTATCATATTGATATGCAAAAACAATTTATATACTTTGTGTATAGTTTTTTAATATCTAAATATTTTGTTTAAACTATCGAATTAATGTAATCTAATTTAATTTTGAAAATTAGTCAAATTGACTTTCAAAAAACGCGACATGACAACTAAAAATGGACAGAGGGAGTATATAATTAGTTTTTCTAAGAAAGATGAGATGTAAGGATATATTATATATTTATACTAAAACAGGCATTCATGTCCAAATGAAAAACCATTATAAAATAGGTATACTTATATATGCACTAACATTTCCTTTTTGTTATTTTGAGATCATTATGTAAATCATAACTTCATATTTATGAATTTGGTGGAAATTAAAATAAAATGAAACACACCTTGTGAAGTTTTTTACCACTAATCTTCACATTCACTTGTTATGTCTCTTAATTGAAAAAGATAAGAAGTTGGTAGAATGTCTCTTAATTAATTGATTATTGACATCATTTAAATAAACAAGATTTTTAACCCCAATGGTTTTGCCAAATTCAACGGGGTTAAATACTATAGTAAACAACATACACTCTGGGGTCGT
>JAJOOO010019387.1:0-14112 GCA_029582685.1 Solanum piurae | reverse complement strand
TAAGATAATTAGGCCTTCCATACATGAAAAATAAGATACGACCAGTAATGACTAACAAAATTGCTTATCTAATCCTCAAATCTTAGACATAGCTAACTTGAGAATTGAACTCAATCGGTTGTCTGTTATTTCCACGTAGATCATCTCCTTGTAACTCATATTGTTAGTGTACCTTGAAATGAGAAGTACAGTGAGATAGAAGTAGCATAATTTTTTTTCCAATCTATATGAAAGAATATCATAAATGAACAATTTACTGCATTTCTCTTATTCTTCATGGTTATGATGTTACACACTATAATAGATAGTTATTAACAGTAAGAATAGGAACGGGGCTTTGAGTTTTCTTCGTCTTGAAACCTGTAAATCAACAAGTGTTTTCGCTTTTAGCTTTAAGAAACATAAGAATGTGCTTTTATCTCATAATCCTCACATATTTGACCTTTTCTTCTCATATTCACATGTATTTGGCTACCAATGCTAACAACAATAAAATGTCTCACTTGCCCTTTTTCTTTATATTTTATTTATGCACCGTATATCTCTTTTCTAGTTCTATCTAAGGAAGCAGCTGATAGCAATTCCTCACCTTAGCACATCTACATAAATATTTACTTATCTATATTTTGCCAAGACTTAACAGAAGTGATCAAATCCAATATGCACTAAATACAATATACAACACCATAATCTTCACTAACCATTATCAGTACACTAAACAGAACACTATGATTCCTTTTGAACAAAAAGGGACCAAAATTTGAAGAACCTCAAAAACGTATGTGAGATTGTACCTGAAGGACTTGAAAATCAAGAGAATCTGAAATCAACCCCTCCCATAGTTTAGCCTACTTCTTGTTCAGTCTCTAAACCTTGATTCTTTTCTGCCACATTAGCTAAGTCGAGGTATAGTTATAAAAGTGAGCAAGGATCCCGAAGTATTAATTGTCACGTATATCAAACGTATTTAATCGCAAAGGAGTTAAATCGAAATAAAAGTAGGAGACTTCATCCGTTGTCGTGCCAGAATACTATTTTGTTGGAACACCAATTTTTCCTTTTGCGACAACTATGAAAATTTCAGAAGCAACTTCTCTAGTTTCATGTGGTAGAGATAAGGTCTTCTTACACTTTATCCTCTCCATACTCTATTTGTGGAATTTGACTGGGTATGTTGTTGTTATTGATAACTATAAGAATTTTCAAATTGGTCACTACGACTAAAAATCATCGGATTAAAAGAGTAGTTTTTGTATAAATACCTCATTCCGTTAATTAGATTTTGATATCAGCTTGAGCAATACCTAGTCCATGTTAGAACGTTTATGGAAAAGACTAAAAGTCACCCTTTTGTGCGAGATTAAAACATTGTTTTGAACCCAAATAGATGTCAATTTTTTAATTAAGTTTAACCTCAAGCTACAACAGACCGCTCAAAATTTATTGCAAAGGGTGACAAAACATGTGCAACAACAATTGAGGAGGGATATATCACAAATTCTAACATCAAGATCTTCAAACTGACATCTTTATTTCCAATTTGAGACTTCCCACCCAAGAAATGGGATCTCAAATAGGGTGGTTAAATTCAGAGAGGTCATCAATGCTAAAAACTATCCTAAGGTACACTCACAGTTCAAAACATGTTTATCAACCAAATAACATAAGAAAAATTACAAATTCAATATCAACAAAGAAACTAAATTTGTCTATTGCATGAATAGAAATACCATTTCGTTTATTCCCTTTGTTGACGACCAAAAATTGTGAAAAACGTTAAAGATATGAACTTTCATTTTGATTTACCCATTTGGTTAGAAAGAAATTTGAATGGAAAAATCAAATTTTCAGACATGTATTACCCCTTATTAGAAATGACCCATTTTGATTTTTCCCTTTAATTATAAACAAAAATCCAACTGTCATTCTCAGTTTATCATTTGAGCACAAAGAAAATTGAAGAGAGAAGAAGAACAAAGGGATAAGAAATACCTTAAACTGCAGAAACACTTTCAGAAGATGGAAGATGAAGAGAGCTAACACTTTCAAAAGATGGAATGTGAAGAAAATTGTGGGAAGTGGAAAGAGAAAACCAAGGTCTATGTTTTGTAGCAAGTATAATCAACAAGCAAATAAAGACACGTCTGAAATTTCATAATACCGATGTCTCTCGAAAAATGCATGAAATATTATAGACAATGAAATTGGGCCACAAACAATAAAATATTAAATGCATCATAGTACAATCAAAATAGTTTTTGGTCCAATTCTTTAATGCAGTGTTCGTCCAAGAAGTCCCATTTCTAAATAAGGAGAATACATATATTCTCCCTTTGTTCTTCTTCTCTCTTCAATTTTGGTCCATCTTTTGAAAGTGTTAGCTATATTCATCTTCCATCTTCTAAAAGTGTTGCTGCAGTTTAAGGTATTTCTTATCCCTTTGTTCTTCTTCTCTCTTCAATTTTCTTTGTGCTAAAATGATAAACTGAGAATGACAGTTGGATTTTTGTTTCTAATTAAAGGGAATAAATCAAAATGGGTCATTTATAAGGGAATACAAACTCCAAATAATATTTTGTTTTCAATTTTTGTCATTATATTCTTCTTTAATCAGCTTCTTGAATTGAATTTCAATGGTAGAGGATAGGTTTTAAGCGGCCTTTTCAGTTCTATATAAATGTAAAAAATAATTTATGAGAAGTTATAGTGGAATTGTTTACTCTTTAGTTAGAACAATAATTTAATTTGTGTGTTGGGCTCGTGCTCTAGCACGGGCTATGCCCATCTAGTAAAACTAGACATGGTCATTCCATAAAATCCCTTTTTGAACTAACACTATTGGTGGGAAGTGAAAAAATTCAATTTTTAAGTTTTTCTCTACCTTTTACACTATATATATATAATCCTTCTCTAAGTCTTTTATTTCACCAAATCCCAATTTCTCTCTTTCGTTTGCTTTCTCTATTAATTGTTTTGCTCTCTTCTAATGACCAACTTTCATGCTAAGAATTTCCCCCCTCCTCCTCCTCCTCCTCCTCCTCGCCCTCCATCTTCTCCTGCCCCTTCCCCTCTTCGTGTACGTGAGAAGGCTACACCAACTACTGACACTGAGATCTTAGGGGGTTATGGGAGTAGGCCTCCATCTACTCAGTCAATGCTCCTGTTAGAAAGAGGGGAAACATGTTGAATGCTGGGGAAGGAACATTTGAGGTTCGGGCCAAAAGGCCCAATGTTGACACTTTCAGCCGCTGCAGCTCCAAAAGCTTTAACATTGGGCGTTTTACCCGAACCACATATGTTCCTTCCCTAGCATTCAGCATGCTTCGCTTCTATCTAGGAGGAGCATTGACTGACTGGATAGGGGCGCTACTCCCATAATCCCCGAAGATCTTAGTGTCAGCAGTTGATGTAGCCTCCTTGCGAACACAAGGAGGAGAAGAGGCAGGGGAAGGTGGAGGGGGATATAACATCTCGCACCTAGAAACGACTATAAAGAAGTTGAAAATCTGAAAATTTTGATATTTGGAAAGGTTAAGGGAATCTGGAAAATTATGTCTAAGTTAATAAAGTGAGTTTTGGCCATTTTCAAACGGCCATAACTCCTAAGTCAGGATGATTTAGGAGCAGTTCTTGAGATGGTTGGAAATCCCTTGGAGATATATTTTCAACGCCGCCGTGTTTGCAAAATTTCGACATTGTATGAGTGAGATATGCCTTTCGGAAGTTGGGCTGTTGGATTGAGGAAAGTCCCAATCCGGATTTAGGGAAGGTAAAAGTAGTCTTCCCTCTAAGTTATTTCCTAATTTGATTTTTGGGGTTTATTGGGGTAAAAGCAGAACCTAAATCAGTTTTGGAAAATTAAAGAATGCTTAGGGCTTGGAGAAGAGAGAAAGGAAGAAACAACAGGAGAAAAAGGTAAGACTTTGTCAAGATCATCCAAGTTTGCGAGTGTAATTCGTCGGGGGTGATCCCTATTAAGGTATGTGAGTCTATCTCAATGTTGGGTTTGTTCACCCACATGCCAAGCATGTTTGATTCAGCGATTACATCTCAAAAAGATTGAATTTTGAATGTTCTTGAATGTGTTTCTTGAATTACTTTCGTTCTTGAACATAAGTTGGGTTTTTGGAATTCTTGATGATTAGGGTGTTGTTTTCTGGTGTTATTTGAGTTAGATTCTTGTGATTATGGTTCGGGCACATAAATCTAAAGTGAATTTTAGAAGAAGAATCGAGTTAGAACGATTTAGGGTCAGAAAACGAGTTAGAAATTCGTCTGAATTTTGCCTGAAGGGAGGCTGGCACGACGCACCCCCATAGCGCCAGGAGGGCTGGGGAGGCGTGCCAGCAGTTTTCCAGAAATGAGCCCCAGTGAAATGGGACGTGGCGCGGCGCATCAGGGAGGCACCCGTATCGGCGTTTTTCACCAGTTTTTTGTCCTTCAGTCCTTTTAAGTCCCTTTAAAGTGTACTAACATTTTGCATTGATCATACCTACTCTAAGTGACTTCTAAACATCTAGAAATCATCCAGAAACATGAATCGTAACCTTGAATCCGTAATTCAATTAAAGGAAAGTTAGGATCAAAGTCAAAGAAGTTAAGAGTCAAGTCTAGAAGTTAAGAAACAAGTCAAAGCAAAGTTTCTTAAAGTTTTCAAGAGTCTTTAACAATGCTTTAAATTCATTTTTAAGACTCCAAGTTTTCAAGTTCAGCAAAGAGTAAGAGTTGAGTTCATTTGTCAAAGAGCTATTAGGGAACTAAGTATTCCCAAAGAAGTTTATAAAAATATTTTCACATTTGAGCAAGAAAAAGGAACATCGATTCCAAGAGAGCTTTTAAGCTAAGTTTCGACAAATTATCTCAAACCAAAGAAATAATTTTGTTTTTAAAACATATGAGCTAAGTATATTTTTGGGAGTAGTATTGAGCACCGATATGGGGATACGAGTTCATATTAACTCAAGTCTCCATAAACTATGTAGCCATCATGGGTATTAATGGGTCATAGTTTTTAGATGATCACATAAGTTAAGCGTTCTATATGACGACAAAGTATAGTACAGTTCTGGCAGCGTGGGCAAGACGCTGTATCACCACTTAGGCTCATAGTGGTGGTTGTCGGTTAGATAATCTCCTACAAAAACTATATTACTTTGTTACACGAGTAAAGTTGAGTTTGTTATTGCATTTTCTTTAACGAACTAAGTTGTTTTACAAGCTTTATATTTATTGCATGTTTCTTATTGCTTTAAATTGAGTTAAGTTGTTCAAGAGTTGAGAAGAGCCAAGGTAATTATTTCTTTCAGATTCCTTTCAAGCTTAAGTTATGTTTATCTTTCCAACTCTCATACTCATACATTCAATGTACTGATGCCAATTCGCCTGCATCATCTTATAATGCAGAGAGAGGTAACTAGGATCAGCATCCAGCGCCTCATTGATCCAGCTTGAGCATTCAGAGTCTGTTGGTGAGCCTCCTTGCATTCCGTAGGACTCTTTTATTCGCTTTGTAGTTTAGTTCATTAGGTTGTTGTGGGGTTTGTCCCAACATCCATCTCAGTTGTTTTAGAGGCTTCATAGACAGTTAATAGTTCAGTTGTTTTTACATTATCATTCAGATGTTGTTTAAAGACTGAATTGCCATTTTGGCTAAATTATTATTTCTTAAGTTATGCATGAGTTATATTTTCTTATGTTTAAGTCTTCCGCTGAGTTAAGTAAGCCAGGCGAAGGATTCACTTGAGGCCAGCAATGGTCTTCGAGTGGTAGTCCCACCCAGGGTGTAGGCTCGGGGTGTGACAAACTTGGTATCAGAGCACAGAGTTCAAGAGTCCTAGGGAGTCTATCAAGGCGTGTTTTTAGAGTCCTAATTATCCGTGTGAAGCGCGCAACATCTATAATTAGGAGGGTGCAACATTTAGGAACTATCTCACTTCTTTCACTCTAATTTCGTGCGTTAGAGTTTGATCTCTAAAAAGTTTCTTCTAATTCGTGCTTGCGCGTGTTTTTAGATAATCATGCCTCCACGAAGAGCAGTCAGAGGTCACCCTGCTAGACGCAATGTTGTGGAAGAAGAGTTACACAATGCACCTGAAGTGCAACCGCAAGGAGAAGTTACTAATGCTGAGTTCCGTGAGGCTATCCGGATGTTGAGCCAAGCTGTGACCAACCAGGTCGGGCAGAAAAGAGGAGCTCGACAAGAAGAGGTTGACACTTCAAGGATTCGTGAGTTCTTGAGGATGAATCCTCCATGGTTCGCTGGTTTGAGCACTACTGAGGATCCAGAGAACTTCATTGAGGATCTAAAAAAGGTATTCGATATGATGCATGTTGCTGACACTGGGAGAGTTGAGCTAGCTGCATATCAACTGAAGAATGTTACTAGGACTTGGTTCGATCAGTGGAAGGGTGGTAGACCTTAGAATGCACCACCTGCTAGTTGGGCTTGTTTCGAAAAAGCCTTCTTGGGGCGTTTCTTTCCATGAGATTTAAAGGAGGCTAAGGTACAAGAATTTCTTACACTGAAACATGATTCCTTGAGTGTGCATGAGTATGGGTTGAAGTTCACCCAGTTGTCCCGCTATGCTGCTGTAATGGTTAAGGACATGAAGAGCAGAATGAACTTGTTTGTTGCTGGTTTGGGTCGTTTATCTAGAAAAGAGGGCAGGGTTGTGATGCTGATAGGCTACATGGACATCTCAAGGTTAATGGTTTATGTTTAGCGGGTTGAGGAAGATAATCTAAGGGACAGGGAAGAGTTCATAAATAAGAAAGAAAAGACAGGGAATGAGTCTGGGCAGCAGAAGGGTAGTGTGAATCGTCCGTCCTTTCAGAAGTAAAAGGGACTTGCACCATCATCTGCTAGTGCACCTGCACCCAGAAACAGAGGTGAGTATAATGGCCAGAATTTGCAAAACTTCAGAGCTAGACCTGCACAGTCTCAAGGTACTGTGGCACAAGGAGGTAACTGGACTCCTGCATGTGCTAAGTGTGGTAGAACCCACCCAGGTAAGTGTCGTGAGGGCCAGACAGGTTGCTTTGTGTGGACAAGAGGGTCACTTCTTGAAAGAGTGCCCAAAGAGCAGACAAGGTAGTGGAAATCAGGGCAATAGAGCCCAATCTTCATCAGTTGCTCCCCCAGACAGAGCTGCACCTAGAGGAGCTACTTCAGGTACTGGCGAAAGAACAAATCGTCTTTATGCAATCACCAGTCGTCAAGAGCAAGAGAACTCCCCAGATGTTGTTACTGGTATGATCAAAGTCTTTTCTTTTGATGTTTATGCTTTGCTAGACCCAGGAGCAAGTTTATCTTTTGTAACCCCTTATGTTGCAAATAAGTTTGATGTTATTCCTGAGAAACTTTGTGAACCCTTTTGTGTTTCTACACATGTTGGGAAATCTATTCTAGTTGAGCCAGTTTATCGTGATTGTGTCATTTCCATCAATCACAAAGACACCATGGCTGATCTAGTTGAGTTAGACATGGTAGATTTTGATGTCATTCTAGGTATGGACTGGCTTTATGCCTGCTATGCATCAATAGATTGTAGAACTCGAGTAGTCAAGTTTCAGATTCCTAATGAGCCAGTCATAGAGTGGAATAGTAGTTCAGCAGTGCCTAAGGGTCGTTTCATTTCGTACCATAAGGTGAGAAAGCAAGTTTTGAAGGGTTGTATCTATCACTTAGTCCGAGTTAATGACTCAAGTGTTGAGGTACCTCCCATTCAGTCAGTTCCTATAGTAAAAGAGTTTCCAGAAGTCTTTCCTGATGACCTACCCGGAGTCCCTCCTGAGAGAGAAATAGACTTCGATATAGACATCATTCCAGATACTCGTCCTATCTCTATTCCGCCATATAGAATGGCACCAGCAGAGTTGAAAGAGTTGAAAGATCTCCTAGATAAGGGTTTTATTCGACCAAGTGTATCACCTTGGGGCGCTCCGGTCTTGTTTGTGAGAAAGAAAGATGGTTCCCTTAGGATGTGTATAGACTACCGCCAGTTGAACAAGGTTACCATCAAGAATAAGTATCCTCTTCTGAGGATTGATGATCTTTTCGATCAACTTCAGGGTGCTTCCTGTTTCTCAAAAATTGACCTCAGATCATGTTACCATCAGTTGAAAGTAAGGGAATGTGACATTCCAAAGACAACATTCAGGACCCGTTATGGTCATTATGAGTTTCTGGTCATGTCGTTTGGTTTAACTAATGCACCTGCAGCGTTCATGGACCTTATGAATAGAGTCTTCAAACTTTATTTAGATATGTTTGTTATCATCTTTATTGATGACATACTAATCTATTCAACAAATGAAGAGGATCATGCTAGCCATCTCAGAATAGTTCTTCAGATTTTGAAAGATAAGGAGTTGTATGCCAAGTTCTCTAAGTGTGAGTTTTGGCTTGAGTCTGTGGCATTCTTGGGCCACATAGTTTCTGATGATGGAATTAAAGTTGATACTCAAAAAATTGAGGCAGTGCAGAATTGGCCTAGACCCACATCTCCAACTGATATTAGGAGTTTCTTGGGTTTAGTTGGCTATTATAGAAGGTTTGTAGAGGAATTCTCATCTATTTTGTCTCCTTTGACCAAGTTGACTCAGAAGACAGTGAAATTTCAATGGTCTGAAACCTGTGAGAGAATTTTACAGGAATTGAAAAAGAGGTTGACTACTGCCCCAGTTTTGACCTTACCAGAAGGTACTTAAGGTTTTGTGGTGTATTGTGATGCATCTAGAGTTGGTCTGGGTTGTGTCTTAATGCAGAATGGCAAAGTTATAGCTTATGCCTCCAGACAGTTGAAAGTTCATGAGAAGAATTATCCAACCCATGATCTAGAGTTGGCTGCTGTAGTTTTCGCTTTGAATATATTTCTCCATTATTTGTATGGTGTTCATGTGGATGTGTTCACCGATCACAAGAGCCTTCAATATGTGTTCACTGAGAAAGATCTCAATCTCAGACATAGAAGGTGGTTAGATTTACTCAAGGACTATGACATAAGTATTCTTTACCACCCAGGTAAGGCTAATGTTGTTGCTGATTCCTTAAACAGGTTGTCTATGGGTAGCACCGCCCATGTTGAAGAAGGAAGGAGAGAGTTAGCAAAAGATGTGCACAGACTGGCACGCTTGGGAGTCAGACTTATAGATTCCACAGAAGGAGGAATAGTGGTGCCGAATGGGGCAGAGTCATCATTAGTGTCAGAAGTAAAAGAGAAGCAAGACCAAGATCCTATTTTGCTTGAATTGAAGGCAAATGTTCAGAAGCAAAAAATATTAGCTTTTGAAAAAAGGGGAGATGGCGTACTGAGATATCAAGGTAGATTGTGTGTACCAATGGTGGATGAACTCCAAGAGAGGATCATAGAGGAGGCTCATAGCTCCAGATATTCCATTCATTCCAGTTCCACAAAGATGTACCGCAATTTGAGAGAAGTCTATTGGTGGAGTAATATGAAGAAGGGCATTGCAGACTTTGTTGTTAAGTGTCCAAATTGCCAACAAATTAAAGTAGAGCACCAAAGGCCCGATGGTTTGGTGCAGAATATAGAACTTCCGAAATGGAAGTGGGAGATGATTAATATGGATTTCATCATAGGTTTGCCAAGGTCTCGCAGGCAACATGATTCTATTTGGGTAAATATCGATATAATGACAAAATCATCCCACTTTTTGTCGGTAAAGACTACCCATTCAGCAGAAAATTTTGCCAGGTTATATATTCAGGAGGTGGTAAGACTTCATGGAGTCCCAATCTCCATTATTTCAGATAGAGGTGCACAATTTACTGCACAGTTCTAGAAATCTTTTCAGAAAGGCTTGGGTTCAAAAGTGAACTTAAGTACTGCCTTTCATCCTCAGACTGATGGGAAAACAGAGCGTACTATTCAGACATTAGAAGATATGTTAAGGGCTTGTGTGATTGATTTCAAAGGAAATTGGGATGATCACCTACCTCTCATTGAGTTTGCTTACAACAACAGTTATCACTCTAGCATCCGAATGGCTCCTTATGAAGATCTTTATGGGAGAAGATGCAGATCTCCTATTGGATGGTTTGAAGTTGGTGAAGTAGGGTTGATAGGACCAGATTTAGTTCACCAAGCTATGGAGAAGGTGAAAGTGATTCAAGAAAGGCTGAAAACGGCACAGAGTCGTCAAAATCCTACACTGATGTTAGGAGAAGGGGATTCGAGTTCGAAGTAGATGATTGGGTGTATTTGAAAGTTTCACCTATGAAGGGTGTTATGAGGTTTGGTAAGAAGGGTAAGCTTAGTCCCCGGTATATCGGACGTTCCGCATAGCCAAGATGATTGGCAATGTAGCTTATGAGTTGGAGCTACCACATGAATTAGCAGCGGTTTATCCGATATTTCACATCTCCATGTTGAAGAAATGCATGGGCGATCCTTCATTGATCATACCAACTGAAAATATTGGGATCAAGGATAGCTTATCCTATGAGGCCTCTCCAAATTCTAGATCTCCAAGTTCGCAAATTGAGAACAAAAGAGGTAGCATCAATCATGGTCCTTTAGAGGAACCAATTTGTTGAAGAAGCTACTTGGGAAGCTGAAGAATATAAGCTGAAGAATATATGAATAAGAGATAACCACATCTCTTTGAAACCGGAGAAAATGCAGACCAAGGTACTAATTTTCTTCTTAGTGCTCTCTAAATTATGAATGAGCATGTTGTTGTTTGCATTTGCTTGTTTGGTGTTTGAGTTGATGTTGCACCCTAAACCTAGTAAGAGTAATCTCATTCGAGGACGAATGTTCCCAAGGGGGATATATTGATACATCTCGCACCTAGAAACAACTATAAAGAAGTTGAAAATCTGAAAATTTTGATATTTGGAAAGATTAAGGAAATCTGGAAAATTATGTCCAAGTTAAGAAAGTGAGTTTTGGCCATTTTCAAACGGCCATAACTCCTAACTCAATATAAGTTAGGAGAAGTTCTTGAAATGGTTTGAAATCCCTTGGAGAGATCTTTCCAACGCCGCCGAGTTTGAGAAATTCTGACATTGTATGAGTGAGATATGCCTTTCGGAAGTTGGGCTGTTGGATTGAGAAAAGTCCCAATCCGGATTTAGGGAAGGGCAAAGTAGTCTTCCCACTAAGTTATTTCCTAATTTGATTTTTGGGGTTTATTGGGGTAAAAACAGAACCTAATAAGGTATGTGAGTCTATCTCAATGTTGGGTTTGTTCACCCACATGCCAAGCATGTTTGATTCAGTGATTACATCTCAAAAAGATTGAATTTTGAATGTTCTTGAATGTGTTTCTTCAATTACTTTCGTTCTTGAACATGAGTTGGGTTTTTGGAATTCTTGATGATTAGGGTGTTGTTTTCTAGTGTTATTTGAGTTAGATTCTTGTGATTATGGTTCGGGCACATAAATCTAAAGTGAATTTGAGAAGAAGAATCGAGTTAGAACGATTTAGGGTCAGAAAACGAGTTAGAAAGTTCGTCTGAATTTTGCCTGAAGGGAGGCTGGCACGACGCACCCCCATAGCGCCAGGAGGGCTGGGGAGGCGCGCCAGCAGTTCGCCAGAAATGAGCCCTAGTAAAATTGAACCTGGCGCGGCGCGCCAGGGACGCGCCCGGATCGGCGTTTTTCACCAGTTTTTTGTTCTTCAGTCCTTTTAAGTCCCTTTAAAGTGTACTAATGTTTTGCATTGATCATACCTACTCTAAGTGACTCCTAAACATCTAGAAATCATCAAGAAACATGAATCGTAACCTTGAATCTGTAATTCAATTCAAGGAAAGTTAGGATCAAAGTCAAAGAAGTTAAGAGTCAAGTCTAGAAGTTAAGAAACAAGTCATAGCAAAGTTTCTAAAAGTTTTCAACAGTCTTTAACAATGCTTTAAATTCATTTTTAAGACTCCAAGTTTTCAAGTTCAGCAAAGAGTAAGAGTTGAGTTCATTTGTCAAAGAGCTATTAGGGAACTAAGTATTCCCAAAGAAGTTTATAAAAATATTTTCACATTTGAGCAAGAAAAGGGAACATCGATTCCAAGAGAGCTTTAAAGCTAAGTTTCGACAAATTATCTCAAACCAAAGAAACAAGTTTGTTTTTAAAACATATGAGCTAAGTATATTTTTGGGAGTAGTATTGAGCACCAATATGGGGATACGAGTTCATATTAACTCAAGTCTCCATAAACCATGTAGCCATCATGGGTATTAATGGGTCATAGTTTTTAGATGATCACATAAGTTAAGCTAGTGGATCCACTAAGTTAAGCGTTCTATATGAAGGCAAAGTATAGTACAGTTCTGGCAGCGTGGGCAAGACGCTGTATCACCAGTTAGGCTCATAGTGGTGGTTGTCGGTTAGAGAATCTCCTACAGAAACTATATTACTTTGTTACACGAGTAAAGCTGAGTTTGTTATTGCATTTTCTTTAACGAACTAAGTTGTTTTTCAAGCTTTATATTTATTGCATGTTTCTTATTTCTTTAAATTGAGTTACGTTGTTCAAGAGTTGAGAAGAGCCACGGTAAGTGTTTCTTTCAGATTCCTTTCAAGCTTAAGTTATGTTTAGCTTTCCAACTCGCATACTTGTACATTCAATGTACTGTTACCATTTGGCCTGCATCATCTTATGATGCAGACACAGGTAACCAGGATCAGCATCCAGCGCCTAGTTGATCCAGCTTGAGCATTCAGAGTCTGTTGGTGAGCCTCCTTGCATTTCAGAGTACTCTTTTATTCACTTTCTAGTTCAGTTCATTAGGATGTTGTGGGGTTTGTCCCAACATCCATCTCAGTTTTTTTAGAGGCTTCATAGACAATTAGTAGTTCAGTTGTCTTTACATTATCGTTCAGATGTTGTTTAAAGACTGAGTTTCCATATTGGCTAAACTATTATTTCTTAAGTTATGCATGAGTTATATTTTCTTATGTTTAACTTTTCCTCGAAGTTAAGTAAGTCAGGCCAAGGGTTCACTTGAGGCCAACAATGGTCTTCGAGTGCCAGTCCCGACCAGGGTGTAGGCTCGGGGGGTGATAGGGGAGATTGGAGAGGGGGAGGAGGAGGAGAGGGGACATTCTTAGCATGAGAGTTAGCCATTGGAAGTGAAAAAATAATAATAATAGAGAAAGCAAATGAAAGAGAGAAATGGGGATTTGGTGAAATAAAAGTCTTAGTGAAGGATTATATATATAGTGTGATAGGTAGAGAAAAACTTAACATTTGAATTTTTTCACTTTCCGCCAATAGTGTCGGTTCACAAAGGGATTTTATGGAATGACCATGTCTAGTTTTATGTATATATGTTGACCACATCTTTACTTTATTTTCTCATGAGATTTGTTTAATTTAAATTCTTACTTGAAGGCAAAGGATTAGGAGTGAATTATTCATAACCTTAAGCTAAACTCATGATAAAAAGTACTGGAATTAGCACAAATATATTGGTGAGCAGTGGCGTAGGCAGAAAATTCGTGAAGGGTGTCCAAAATAAAGCCAACATAGAAAAATAAAGTGGCCATGGGGATTTGAACCTCAATGAAAAACAAACTTCTTCACACTATTGCCACTAAGCTACCACTCTATATACAACAAATTATTTTGTTTTTCATTTAATTAACCATTTTACAGCAGACCACATTAAACAAAATACACAAAACATAGATGTCGTGATTCGAACTTGGGTATTGTGTACATATTAGACACACTTTTTCCACAGAGCTACGTTTCATTATTGTTGTTTAGGGTGTTCAAAATGCTTAATCTATCAATATAAAGGAATATTTGACGTGAAAACAGTACTAAGAGGGCTAATTTAATGTATAAAAAACAAGCTCAGGAAGGTTATTCTAGAAACATGTCACGCCCCGAGCCTACACCCTGGGCGGGACCGGCACCCGGAGACCATTTCTGGCCCCAAGCGAACCCTTGGCCTGGCTTTCTTAACTCAGCGGAAACCTCAACAAAATAACTCAATGCAATGCAATATTACAAAACAACTTAACTTATAAAATAGGTCCATAAAGGCAACTCGAATCTCAAAATAGAATATTTACATATATATACAGATGAGAGACTGAAAACTAACTGACTGACTGTCTGTCTATGAAGCCTCTAAACTA
>JAJOOO010019384.1:0-11473 GCA_029582685.1 Solanum piurae | reverse complement strand
CCTTACTATTCTATCCTTGTTATTTTTAGCATTGATACTTTATTGTAAATATGCATTTAACTGTTTAAAATATAGTCTCTTTCGTTATTAGCCTAAATACGTTAAATTAGTAAAATAGTTTATGATAATATTGAATGAGGAATTTATGAGGTAGAATTGATTTGTAATTTGTTTAATGCTAGTGTTAATTATCATCTAAAGTAGGCTATTGAATATTATTTTGAGAAAAATAATTGTTGGATTGATATACAATGCTTTTTTTTTTCTTTCTTTTTCCAATAAACAAAAAAAAAAAAAAAACAATATAGATACATATACACATACATGGCACAACACAAAACAAAACACAAAAAAAGAAGAAGAGAAAACTATCCTAATAAAACACTACAGAACACACGCACACAAGAAGAGAAAAATTTTCAGCAACATACACCATTATCCACACGTACAGTAACATACATACTCCGCCTCATATTATATATATTTTTTTCACTCACAAACAAAGGTTGAATTCGAGGTTTATTTTTTTTTGTTTTGAGTTCGTTGTTCCTTATTAGATAATTTTCACAAGAGGTAACACTCAATTTGATTTTATTTTGTATAGTTTTATTTCATGATTATATAAGACTTGATTTCAATGTTATGAAATTGATCGAACTTTAGGTGTATTTAATTTTGGTATTATAATGTTGAAATACAATTGTTTGAATCTTACATATCACTAAACAATGAAAACCTTTAGAATGTTGAAACTATTCACTCTAGTCTATAAGAAGAATAATTTATTTGACAACTATTATAAGAATAACTCATTATGTATAAGAATTTTTTTTTCTTTTTAGTTTTTGTTAGTTCATGTAATAATAATAATTAAATTTCATCTCAATTAAGAATGTGGTTCCACATTTTTTTTGAGATGCTTAAGAAACTCAAGGATGCGGTTACGCACCTTGGAAAAATTTAAGGATGCGGTTGCGCACCTTGGCCAAATTATTTTAATAATTAACTTTCATTAATTTAAATCAAGAAGTGTAAATATATATTATTAGGTGTGAGGTACTCGATAAAAGAAGACAATTATGTCTCTAAATGTCAATATTGAGAATGCAGTTATGCATTCGATTTGAGATTAATAAAATTCAACAATAAAAAATAAATAAGAGTAAATCATGACCGTAATAATATAGACAAATAATAATAATAATAATAATTTAAGTGTAAGTCAATAAAAGCAACCGTGCTAGAACCACGGGACTCGAGGGATGCCTAATATCTTTCCGTCGGTCAACAGAATTCCTTACCCAAATCTCGAATTCGCAGACCAAATAAAGAGTCATTTCCTTTTGATTAGGGATTAAACGAATAGGTGACTTGGAACACCATAACTCAATTCCAAGTGTCGACTCTGAAAAAATAAAATAATCCCTAAATCAATACCGTCACTTAAATTGGAAAAACTCTCACCGCCGGCCCGTGCGGGAAAAGGGGTGTGACATCTCTGGCGACTCTACTGGGGACTAACCAGAATTCGAGCTTTGCTATATTGACTTTTACTTGATTTTATTATATTATTTCATTGGATATGTTGTTTTGATGACCTAATGTGCTACTTTCTGCTCGTTTAGCGCTTTGATATGGTTGAATTATAAATAATTATGTTCTCGCACACCATCTGAGTCTCTAAAAATAGGGTAGTAGGGAATGCAATTATGCATCCCAATTTCTTTTGAGATAAAGCTGGAGTGTCTGGGCACCTAGTTATGGATTTTAGTCACACATGTTAGGCAGGGTTGGACCAGCAATGAAGTCGGAATAGCGCTGCTACCGATAAGTTGCCCCTCCCTGGCTCGAGTTGTCCACTTGGGTAAGCCAATCTAGATACCTATCTCTTTCAGGTTCGAACCTAGTTAAACTGAAACTTAGACAAGCGTATTCCTAGTAGGCTCCACTTATTTGCATCATTTGCATTTGACTTAGTAGGACTCGACACAGGGGTCGGGTCCGTCTAGGACAGGAGACCCTCTTCTTGACTAACATGTGCATTTTATGTGTTATTTGTAAAATATCATGTGGAAGACCTTAATGGTTGACCGACTTTAGGTTCCCTCTAAAATAAATTCTTTAAGATTTATATTTATTTATTATTATTTTTTTCTCTTAAAAAAAATAAAATAAAATGAAATGAAATATATATATATATATAGCTATCTATTCTCAAAATAAAAGTACCCTTTATTAAATAGGTGTGCCTACCAATATATCCCTACTAATGGGTTGGGATTTTCAATAATTTTAAGCAAGATCAATTTCAAGGTTTTTTTTCCCTCTTTCTTTTCCATTTGTACACAAAAATTATTTATTAAACCATATATATGACTTCTATATTGACTCGGAGTTTTAATCATAGTCATATTAAAAGTCTGTCAAGCACTTGTAATTAAAATTCGTGTTAGTCATCCATAATAATGGGTTTAGTGGAAATTATTATTTGAACCTTGATTTTAAAGGTGCACTTACTGGAAAATGTTTTGCAATCAGGCTCATAGAATAAACACTTGCTTAAGGAAATATAAGTTCTTTATCAAAAGAAATTTTCAAATAAATTAGATATTTATTGGCCACATTGCTCTAAGTCTGATTTTTCAAATGACAAACATTCAAAATGTATTCACTTTATAAATACAAGTGCTTTTTTCCCTTTTCTTAAAGTCTTTATTTGAAAAATACTTTGCGTCATTTTATATAAGTTTAACACATTTCCCCCCCAATATAAGAGGTCCATAAATTAAGTATCGTAAATATAAGCGTTTCTTGACCCTGCATCTTTTTCCATAGGCACAACATGGTTCATCCCGGTCGTGGAAAGTGTCAGAAAAGGAAAAGAGATTCGAATGTACCGCTTCAGGTTGTAGATTGTACTCCCTTGCAGTTGTGGGCATGGTGGAATGACATGGGGTTGATAGAACAAGGCATACTATTCAAATATTTGGGTTTCTTGACTAGAATCATGCAAGTGGAGCCTAAGAGAGATGTGATCGAAACAGTGTTGTCCTTTTAGGATCCCACCAACAATGTTTTTCGTTTCTCAAATTTTGAAATGACCCCAACCTTGGAGGAAATAGCTGGCTTTACTGGGTTTGGAGTGAGGTTACATCATCAGAGGCTTATAGCCCCAAGGGGCATATCCATCAACAAAATTTTTCAACACTTGAACATTTGCAAAGTCAGGGAAAAATCATTAGACAAAGGTTGGATCTCATTACAATTTTTGTATGATAAGTATGGAAGGGAGGACGGATTTAAGAAATTTGGAAGGACATTCAACAACAAGGGAAATTTTGAAACATGGAAAGAGCATAGACGTTTTGCTTTTATGGTAGCTTTTTTAGGAACAATGGTTTTTCCAAGAAGAGGCGGAAAGATTAATATCCTTTTGACCAGGGTAGTGAATGTATTAATTGAGAAAAAGAATTATACCATCGTCCCCATTATTTTGGCTGATATCTACCGTGCTCTGACTGTCTGCTAGAAAGGGAAACGTTTCTTCGAGGGATGCAACATATTGCTTCAACTATGGATAGTAGAACATCTTTACCGACCTCTTACGGTGGCAAGGTTCATTCAGGATCGAAGAGATTACATTACAGGTCATGCCAAAAGGGTGGAGAAATACAGGTGTCCGGAAGGGGTCAATGCTTGGGTTGAACATTTTCGCTCGCTAACGGAAGATAAGATCACTTGGAATTATCCTTGGTTCCCTTGGGTAGAAGTCATACATATGTCGTCTGTTCGCCCTTTTTTATTGTTGATGGGTATTAGGGTTGTGCAACCATACGTACCACTGCGGGTTTTACGTCAGTTAGGTAGGCGTCAAGTTCTACCTATCATAGAGGATATGAAAGATTTTGTGTTCGAAGTTGGACCAGAGGTTCCCCTTCCTGAAGGATTGGCCCAAAAAATTTGGGATAGTTGCTTAGTCATGGGAATTGGAACGATGGTTAAAGAACGACACACAGGAGAAACTCACCCAGAATACTCCAATTGGCTTGAGCAACAACCTCAATTACAAGTTAGGCTGGAGAGATCTGTAAAAGAACCAATAGACCATGAGGTTGAGATGAAAATAAAAATCGAGTTGGCTATGCGTGATTACCTTGCTGAAAATCAGGAGTTAAGAGAAAATTTAGAGCTCGCTAGAGCCGCCCTAACCCAACAACAAGCAGAGTTCAAAGAGGAAAGAGCCAAGGCAACTCAGAGAGAAACCTTGCTCCAAGGACAAGTTGATCTGGCAACAATTAGGGGAGCACAAGTTGCGGAACTTGCGGTATCTCGACAACAACAATTGAGGACATGTGATCAGAAAAGTCAGACATATTTTGATCAAGAAAGAGTTCAGTAGATCCGTGAAAGGGGAAAACTTCGAGAGGAAATAGAGTCAGTCTCGAATCAAGAAAGACGTGCTAGAGAAATGGTGGCCTCCCATGATCAACAGATACGAGGATGGAATCAGACTTGCAATTCACTTCGATCAAAAGTTCGTCGTTTGGTTGATCGCACTGCCCAAATGGGTTTAGACTATCAAGAGATGAACTATGAATAATTTCTGGATGAAGTACCTGAATTCGCAGAATACCTTATGACTTTGGTGCAAGATATATATCAGAGTGTAGGAGGTCGTGTAAGACCACCATCTCCATGAGCAAGCAGATGGGGATGCAAGTATGACATTTATGTCTTTGGGATATGAGAGTTGATACAAACATTTGCTTCATTAGTGTCATTTTCTTTAGTTTAAGTCCTGCTTTATTTCATTCTACATTTCTACGCTTTGTCTAGGTCATGTTTGTTTAAGATATTGACTTTTGTTTGGCGATTTTCTCATCGTTTTCCTACTTATGTTCCAAACATTGAAATGATATGTTAAGTTTTGCTTATGTCTGGTTTCATTTTATTTTTATTTTTTTTCCTTTAGTATAAATGAATGAATATATATATAAATAGTAATATCTATATGTATATATCTATAACAACTATAAAAAATATATATTTAATTTAACAACTATAAAAAAAGGGTTAATCTATATTCTCGAACTACGCAAAGATCTGATTCATGCACCAACATGATACGTAGGCAACCCAATGGGTTCAATCAAACCTTTTTAACGAGAATGACTAAAGAGGAGAGAAACGCTTAGATAAGCCGGGATGAAACATAAGGTCTTCCATATCAGGAGTATATATGTGGATGCAATGTGCATAATTTCTTAACACTAATCTGTTTGCTACTCCATTCAGAGAAAGAGAGAAAGAAACAGAGACATATTAGCTTAAAGGTGATTGGTTTGTGGTTAAGCTGGCATCACATCCCTACAATACAAGGTCGAAAGGGAAGAAGAAAATGGCCCACAAAGACGGGAACGAGTCGGACAATGATGAGGTCCGAAACCAAATGACTTCACAAGAAACAGTGTCAATAGAAGAGGTAAGGGCATTAAGATAACAAATGGCAGATATGTACGAAGCTTGGACGAGTGGACAAGCTCCGCCTTCTTTAATACGCGACCATCTAAATACAAACATGCCTCCCGCTATCCAAGTGTCGACAAATGATCCCATTTATCCACCTGGATTCGGCCCTTATGCTAACACCTCCAACGTCGCTGGAACTTCTACGGTGCGCCCTTTGAGTACCCCTATGATGAGTAATCCACTCTTCATGCCAACTACGCCGACTAATATCATTCCACAGCCAACAATGATGCCCAAAAATAATCCTCCGTCTAAAGTTCGTCATGATCATGGTTACACCCTTGAAGAGGCTATTAAAATTCCAAGCTCTTATCCCCACATTCATCAATATAGTTCCCCTATCGAAGTTGAAAAGACGATTAAGAATGAGGAACATGAAGAGATGGCTAAGAAAATTAAGAGTTTGAAACAGAGTATAAGAGATATGCAAGGACTAGGGGGCCACAAAGGCATCTCATTCAGTGATTTGTGCACGTTTCCCCACGTCCATTTACCTTTTGGTTTTAAGACTCTAAAGTTTGAGAAATATGATGGTCACGGAGACCCCATAGCTCATTTGAAGAGATATTGCAATCAACTGAGGGGTGCAGAGGGCAAAGAAGAGTTGCTTATGGCCTATTTTGGGGAAAGCCTAGTGGGAATTGCATCCGAATGGTTCATAGATCAGGATATTGCCAACTGGCATACCTGGGATGATTTGGCTCGATGTTTTGTGCAACAATTCCAATATAATATTGACATTGTGCTAGACCGCTCCTCATTAGCCAACATAAGGAAAAAGACCACGAAAAGTTTTCATGAATATGCCGTCAGATGGAAGGAGCAAGCTGCAAGGGTTAAACCGCCAATGAAGGAGTCGGAAATGATTGATGTTTTTCTTCAAGCACAAGAACCTGATTACTTTCACTATTTGCTTTCTGCCGTCGGGAAGACATTCGCTGAAGTTATTAAGGTTGGGGAAATAGTGGAAAATGGCATCAAGTCTGGAAAGATTGTAAGCCAAGCTGCCTTAAAAGCCACAACACAAGTGCTTCAAAATGGTTCTGGAAATATTGGAGGGAAGAAGAGAAGAGAGGATGTAGCTACGATTGTATCAGCACCTCGGACCTATGTCCAAGATAATCCCTCGCGACACTATTTTCCTTCCCAAACACTACAATATCCCATCCCATACTCTTCATATCCCATTTTTAGCGCACAACCAATTGTCCCCCCTTCTTATCTGCAATGGCGTGCCCCAATTCCTCAAAATCATCCATCACCCCCACAAATTCACCAAAATACTGCTAGCTTGTTTCAAAAATTAAGGGCATTGAATGTTTTGAGTCCTATTGAAAGAAATATGTCAAATCCTCCCCCAAGAAATCTAGATTATTCTCAACATTGCGCCTATTGTTCTGATGCCCCAGGGCACAATATAGAGAGGTGTTGGTACTTGAAAAGGGCAATTCCAGATTTGATCGATACTCATCGAATTATAGTTGAAAGCCCAAATTGACCAAACATCAATCAAAATCCATTACCCAGGCATACTGAAACAAACATGTTAGAAATGATGAATGGTCGCGAAGAAGTTACAGCCCCATACAAGCCAATCCTTAAGGTTGGAACTGGCATGGAAAATTCGGCGAATGTTGTTGACTTGACAAAAATGGTGCCTTCAGGGGCGGAAAGGACGTCGAAAAAGTTAAGCCCATCAAACACACCCATCATAACTGTGAAAAGAGCATTTGAAGATGTTTGGGCAAGTCAGAGAGAGGCAAGATTGGTTGTTCCAAGAGGGCCAAACAAGCCTATCTTGATCGTGCAAGGAGCCTATATTCCACCTGTGATCATTAGGCCAGTATCCCAACTTCCAATGACTAACCCCAAGGCTGTCCCTTGGAATTATGAGTCCACCGTCGTGACATACAAGGGGAAAGAAGTCAATGAAGAAGTAGATGAAGTAGGAGGAATGACTCATTCAAAAAGATGCTATGCCCCGACTGAATTAAGGAAAACTAAAAATGACCAAATGCAAGTTAAGAGTCCAGTCACCGAAGGGGAGGCAGAAGAGTTCTTGAGAAAGATGAAATTGTCAGACTACTCCATTATGGAACAGTTAAGAAAAACTCCAGCCTATATCTCTTTGTTGTCTTTGTTAATACATTCAGATGAACATCGTAAAGCTGCAATGAAGATTCTGAATGAAGCACATGTTCCTAATGAAGTTACAGTGAGTCAGTTAGAGAAGATTGCTGGGAGAATCTTTGAGGTAAATCGCATCACCTTTTCAGATGATGAACTACCAGTGGAAGGTACGGGACATAACCAAGGCATCCATATCACTGTAAAGTGTGAGCTTTCATATGTCACTTGAGTTCTAATTGATGGAGGATCTGGGGCAAATATTTGTCCTTTGTCAACTCTACAAAAATTGAATATTAGTGTTGAAAGGGTACGACCCAACAACATATGTGTTAGAGCTTTTGATGGGTCAAAAACAGATGCCATTGGTGAGATAGAGCTCGTACTAACAATAGGTCCTGTCGATTTCACTGTGAATTTTCAAGTGTTGAATATCAATGCATCCTACAATTTATTGTTGGGGAGACCATGGGTGCATAGGGCTGGGGCAGTCCTCTCTACGTTGCATCAAATGATTAAGTTTGAATACGACCGGTAAGAAGTGATTGTTCATGGTGAGGGAGATCTGTCAGTCTACAAAGACTCTTCCTTCCCTTTTGTCAAGGCAAATAATAAGAATGAGGCACTGGTTTATCCAGCTTTTGAGGTAGTGGTTGTTGAGCATATCCTCGAGGGGAATCTCATTTCAAAACCACAATTGCCCATGGCGTCCGTGATGATGGTAAATGAGATGTTGAAGCATGGGTTTGAACCGGGTAAAGGCTTGGGGTCTTCTTGCAAGGGAGAGCTTATCCGGTGAGTCCACGAAAGAGCCTTGGTACTTTTGGCTTAGGATATGAGCCCAGAGTTGAGGACAAAATGAAGGCCAAGAAGCAGAAGAAAGATGTATGGTCACTTACCAAGCCTATACCACCCATATACAAATCTTTCATCAAAGCCCGCACAACAGAATCTTCTGAGTCACCACTCCCAGAGCCAATGCTGGAGGTTCACGAAGAATTGATCAACTATTTTCAAGATTTATTTGTCGAGGTTGATATGGTTGAACTCGGAGAAGGCATTAGCGACAGAGATGTGCAATTCATTGGTCATGATGTCCAGCTGAACAATTGGGAGGCCACTCCCCTCCCTGTTAAGAATGAGTCTTGGTAGTTTGTCTTGTTATTGTTTCTGTCATCCGATTTATTCAAGGATTGTAATTCAGATTTTGTCTTATCGTTTTATTTCAAACTCTCTATTTTCCTTTTCAATAGGATGTAATTGTGTTTCAGTCTAATATATTTATTTGTTTTCTTCTATACAGTTCTTTCTATGCCGATTCTAGTGATATGACATGCATGCATAATTTTTTGCCAGATCTTAAAATCCAATCTAATCTTCGACCTAATCCTAAAATAATAAGTCGAGAAGTCGAATATGATGAGGATGAAGTATTTGAAGAAGTAAGCAGGGATTTCGAACATTTTGAGAATAAATCAAACCCAAACATGAGTGAAACAGAGACAATAAATTTAAGAGATCATGAAAATATCAAAGAAACTAAGATAAGCATACATGCTCGACAACAAAAGGAAGATATAATCCAGGCTCTTTTTGATTATAAGAACGTTTTTGCATCATCTTATGATGACATGCCCGGATTAAGCACTGACATGGTGGTTCACAAGTTGCCGATTGATCCTAAGATTCCTCCGGTAAAGCAAAAGCTGAGAAATCTTAAAACTGACATGAGTGTAATGATTAAAGAGAAAATCACAAAACAACTTGAAGCCAAAGTCATTCGAGTCGCTCAATATCCTTCTTGGTTAGCCAATATCGTACCCGTCCCTAAGAAAGACGGCAAAGTTTGAATGTGTGTTGATTATCGTGATTTGAACAAAGCAAGTCCAAAAGATGACTTTCCTTTGCCCAACATCCATATTGTGTTGGACAATTGTGCTAAACATGAGATTGCATCTTTTGTGGATTGCTATGCCGGTTACCATCAGATTATTATGAATGATGAAGATGCAGAAAAAATGTCTTTCATCACACCATGGGGGTACATATTATTATCGAGTCATGCCATTTGGGTTAAAAAATGTGGGGCGACTTATATGAGGGCAATGACAACCATGATTCATGATATGATGCATAAAGAAATCGAAGTTTATGTGGATGATGTTATCATTAAATAAAAAAAGTAGTCGAATCATGTACAAGACTTAAGAAGATTATTCGAAAGGCTTCGCAGGAAAGATTTTGGGGTTTATAGTCAGTCGACGAGGTATCGAGTTGGATCTTTCAAAAATAAAAGCCATTCAGGAATTGCCACCTCCAAAGAACAAAACTGAGGTTATGAGCCTTCTAGGAAGGTTAAACTACATCAGTAGATTCATTGCTCAATTCACAACAACTTGCGAGCCCATTTTTAAGTTGTTAAAAAAGAATGCCACAGTCGAATGGCCAAAAGAATGTCTAGAGGTTTTTGAAAGAATTAAGAATTACTTATCGAATCCCCCTGTGTTGGTTCCGCCTGAGCCGGGAAGACCATTGATATTATATATGTACGTATTAGATAACTCTTTCGGCTGTGTACTGGGTCAACATGATGTCACAGGGAAGAAAGAGCAAGCCATTTATTACCTCAGCAAGAAATTTACCACTTATGAATCTAAGTACACTCTTCTTGAAAGAACGTGTTGTGCCTTGACTTGGGTAGCACAGAAGTTGAAGCATTATCTTTCATCTTACACTACTTATCTCATTTCTCGTATGGATCCATTGAAATACATTTTTCAAAAGCCCATGCCCACGGGCAGGCTTGCGAAATGGCAAATATTACTCACAGAGTTTGACATTATCTATGTGACACGGACCGCAATGAAGGCTCAAGCATTGGCAGATCATTTGGCAGAGAACCCTATTGATGATGAATATGAACCACTTAAGACCTACTTCCCCGAATAAGAGGTGTCATGTATCGATGAAGTTATTCACGATAAAGATCAAGGATGGAAGTTGTTCTTTGACGGTGCCTCTAACAAGAAGGGAGTTGGGATAAGAGCAGTTCTTATGTCTGAATCAGGGGAATATTTCCTATAACAGCTCAACTTAGATTTTATTGTACCAATAATATGTCAGAGTATGAGGCTTGCATCTTGGGTTTGAGGTTAGCGACTGACATGGGCATCCAAGAGTTGCTAGTGCTAGGAGACTCAGACTTACTAGTCCGTCAAATTCAAGGAGAATGGGAGACTCGTGACCCAAAGATCATACCATAACAACATTGTTTACAAGATCTTTGTCGACGGTTTGTGTCAATAAAATTTCGATACATTCCTAGAGCTTATAATGAGATTGCTGATGCATTGGCAACTTTATCTTCGATGCTCCAACATCCTGACGAAGCTCATATCGACCCTTTGTACATATAGATTCGCGATCAACATGCTTATTGCAACATGGTAGAGAAAGAATTTGACGGTAAACCTTGGTTCCATGATATTAAAACATATCTTCAGTCCGGAGAATGTCCTACAAATGCCACTAGTAATCAAAAAAGGACTATTCAGAGACTAGCTAGCGGTTTTTTCTTAAGCGGAGGAATCTTGTACAAAAAGACTCCTGACTTGGGTCTTCTAAGATGTGTAAATTCTAAAGAGGCCTCAACAATCATGATTGAAATACACTCCAGAGTTTGTGGGCCTCACATGAATGGATATGTTCTAGCAAAGAAAATACTTCGAGCAGGTTATTATTGGCTCACCATGGAGCGGGATTCTATACGATTTGTTCGTAAATGTCATGAATGTCAAATACACGGTGATTTGATACA
>JAJOOO010019382.1:0-13307 GCA_029582685.1 Solanum piurae | reverse complement strand
CTGTCTCTTTACTTCCGCGCCTGAACATCTTTCCTGCAAAATATGATAAAAACACATAAAAACCAATACTAAAAGGCCCTAGACACACACAACTTGTAAGTGAAATGTATTAGAAATACCGTAAACTCACGGTATATCACTGCCCTCCTTTACATTGGCTTTTTACCTCCTCTTTGACCTATTTTTGCCATCCTTACATTTTACTCTCTTTCCCTTAACTCTTTGCAACATGGATCTGACTTTTGACTTTTTGATTTTTATTGCTCACTTTCTTCTTTTTCTTTCACTTTATTTTTATCTATTTCTTTCAACACTTTGCTTTTGCTTCTTTTGCACAAAGTCACATCCTCTTCCTTTTCTTTTTCTCTTTTCAACACAAAAGTCTTTTCATACCCTTTTTTCATTTGGTTTCCTCTCTCATAGCCACCCTCAACTTATGCATTTTGTATTAGTTGAGGTGCACAATGTTTGATGTCGGACCAGGGCCAAGAAAAAGGTAACTTTTGGCTTAGCCACCCTCAACTTAGGCTTTTGGCCTAAGTCTAGGTGCACATGTCCAAGGAGGGATCGGGGCCAAGACAATATTTGAAGGGAAGGTGAGTTAGGTGAATCAAAAGAAATGGTCTATTTAAGGCTCAAATATTTGGATCAAATGGGAATACTACTTCCATTTGATTAGATCTTTTTAGGCTTAAGTGGACTAATTTGAACAATGGCCTATGATCACTTCCCAACTTCTAGCCTAGATTATCCTAGCAGGACCAACGGGGAAAGTTCTAGATTGGCACAACTGTCTGAACAATTCAACTTTTCTTGCACACTCTTGGCACATTGTTTCATTATCAAATTATCAGATTACCAGTTCAAGTTTTAGGTTTAGTCATGAGTTCAAATTGGTTCTTATCATGTCACAATGATATCCTGCACATTCAACTCATCAAGACTACAAATCTAGCACAATTCAACATTTTTGGACAAAAATCATTTTTCTCATGCTATTCATGCCATCATTTTTTCTACTTACTCCTACACATGTTGGTTCAACAGAAATAAAAAACAGTCTCTTGGGGGAAAAGAACACAGGCAAGAAAACCCCAAGACAGGATTATGAGTTGGGTTACTCAGACTTCACTTTATCACTCATAATCCATTTACCCCACCCCTAAAAATATAGTGTGAAATTTTCCCCAATGCACAAAAAGTAAAGAATAAAGGATCGAGTGAAGCAAACCTGTGGCGCATAGCGTGAAAGACCTATCAACAAACGGGTGGGCCCGATTTCTCGGAGCCAGCTGGATCAACAATCGGGTCACCCTCAGTAGTGCCCACATCAACAGTCTCAGCACCCTCAATAGTGCTAACCTCAACTCTCACTGCACCATCAGTGGTCCTCACACTGCTAGAGGCACAAACATCTACCTCCCTAGCCCTCTACTGGCGCATCTCCTCATCAACTATAGAGGCCCTCCGTGTTATCTCATGCTCTTAGCGCTCCCTCTTGCAAGCTCTCCTAGCCTCAGTATCATCAGAAGTCTTATTAGAGCGGGGCCGCCTCCCAGCATGACGGGAAAAAAAGGTGGTGACATCTCATCTCTGAAAAGTGCATCTAACACCATATCATCAATTGGTGTTGTGGGTGCCGACTCAGGCTCAGTCTCAGGTGGAGTTATGAGAGTGTCAAGATCAGCCCGAAGACTAGCCAACTCCGTCTGGAAAGTAGAGACATATGTAGTGGGGGTGGATGCTCTAAGATGCGTAGCTCAAATGCGTCAAGGCGCTAGTAAACGACCTGAACCTTACGGTCCATCAGTTGCTCCATCCACTGCTCAACCCTAGTCGCGGACTCCTCAATTGCTCTCTGAACCCACGGCCTCACATGTTGAAGTAGTGTGGCCATCTGAGCCTCCAGCTTCTGAACACGGGCTAGAGGTACTGTCGTAGTGAGTGGCTCTGGAGGCGCTAGGGACCTGACTGGTGGCCGGAGAATGGGAAGTTGGGGAATCCTCAGTAGGGGCTCGAGGGGCAGGCTCCTCACCCTACATCTGCTCCACATATGCTACTAAGTCTGCTCCCACTGGAGGCACCTCAAGCTGCGGCTCTCTACGTTGTGCCGCCACATTGGCCTTATCTAGAATCAGGTCTTTATCTAGGGTTTTGGTCGCTTGGATCAACTTGTCGCAATGACAAACCGGCACTTCAGCATCCGTGCACAGCTGAAAAATGAGGCATGGGAAAGGGTAGGTGTTAATGGCCTTGAAGGCTTTCCCGTGTATCTTCGTAATAAGCATGCGGGCAAAATCCATCTCAAACCCAACAACTAAGGATGCAACCATGAATGCGCGGTCCCAAGTAAGAACAGTGTCTGCCTGCGTAGGAGACACCCTGTTTCGCACCAATAGCCAAAAGAATTTGGCCACAAAAGTCAAGGTGGCCTTCCTGATGCCTACACTCGGGGTGCTGACCCACTCGACGCCCTCTCCATCTGTAGCAAGGGATGGGCCAACCTACGTAATAAAGTCTCCATATGCTCTGCATTCCTCTGGAATGCCTCGCTCTTCACGATGTCCCATCGATAATCAAACTCGGTCGTGTTGATTGCTAGAGTGTGGCCAAGGCCGTAGAGGAATCTGTGGATAGTAGCCTCTGATATATCAACTGAGAACCCACGAACTAGTGTAGCCTTGAGTGGAGGTTGGATGGAGGGCATGGCCTATTTTTCTATCGAACCTCGGAGGGTGGCTGCGTAGGAAGTATAGAACTCCCTGATGATCTTCTCATTGTAGGACCCTGGGTTACAGACCATCCAATCGCACCTGTGTCTCTTAAAGAGCTCATGGATTACAGGCACGGTGTGCAAGTTTCCTGTGAGAACTCGACGCTCATCAGTGACTAATTGAGCCATCCTATTCTTCTCAGTCATCATCCGGGCATCTCTGTATATCTACCACTTACACACCATCAGTTTGGCTCATCAGCAGCTAGAGAAGGCTCGGTGTTTGGTGGCACTGGAATGTCCCCCGCACTAGTAGCCTCATCAGACGAGGTAGTCCTACCCTATGAACTAAAGTCGGATGCGAAGCTGGAACCGAAGTTGGAAGCAGAGGCAGACACAGAGTCGGAAGCAGAACCAGCCGAGAATTGATCAGTGTATCCTCCTCATCAGACTGGGAGGCAGTGACCACGTCGGGAATCACCAGCCGGGTTTGATTTCGGGTAGTACGAGATGAAGTTGGGGATGTCCTCGTAGTAGGTGGGAGATAGGTGGGATCCTTCTACGCATCAATATTTTCATCAATTAGCCACAAGGTTGGTGCCACCGACTTTGACTTGCCCTTTGGTACGTAAATCAGAGCTTTCTTGGGAGCCATAGTACCTGTGGAGGTTTAGTTAGTACCAAAATAGACCAAGGACATCAAAAAAAATTAGACTAAAGAACAAACCAAAATAAAAACTAAATTTTTTTTATGTACAATAGCATCAGTGGCCACCTACGGTAGGTACCTAAGGTCCGTAGGTTGACCTACGGTCTGTGGATCCCCTTCGTAGGTCAGAGATCCCAACAAATTGGGTCTTTGTTGGGAACCATAGATGTGCAGAACGGTCTGTAGGTTGACCTACGGACCGTAGTCCACCTCCGTGGTTCCTCACTTAGAGGATTTTTTAGTGCAATAGACCCACAGACCTGATCTACGGTCCGTAGGTTGACCTACGATCCATGGACGGGGTCTCGTGGGTCAAGCCAGGTATCAGATATGCTTCATTTGTAAACCATTTTTCAACCATTCAAACAATCAACCTATGTCTAATCATGCATTTCAACATAATTTATGATAGTTTGTCATCCCTAGGGTTCCGATTACTCATTATTTAGCTTTTGTAGCATACAAAACTAGGAACCCTAAGTTGAAACTTCCATTTAGAATATTTACCCAGATTTATTTGATTACAAAGACAACACAATCACATTCTATCGTCCCAAGGGTGTTTCTAACTATAGTTTATCATGCAATTTCATACAAAAACAACCCAAGGTCAAGACCCACTTCGTTACTTCATGTATTGAACAATGAATACCGAAATTCAGAGTTAAAGTGAAGTTGTTTACCTTACAATTATTGGAAGTGGGTGATTGTGTGATGAAAATGAACTCCATAGACCTTTTGCTAGCCTTTCGACGCCGAACCCAGACAATGGAATCGCTGGGAAAAAGGAGATGAGGATTTGGGAAGAGGGGAGAGTGATAAGGGAATTTGGGGTAGTGAATAAGGAGTGATCTGTGGGATTTGGGAGTTTAATGGAGTGATTTTAGGAGAGGAAGAGGTTAGAAACGGTTGGGAGGGAGTTTTGAATGTGGGGGATGAATATAAAATGAAGGGTTTTATTTTAAAAGATGTCCGGATCGGGTCTGGAAAACCCTAGGTTTGGACCCACAAGACCCCATCTACGGGCCATGGGTCGACCTACGGACCGTGGGTAGGGTCTGTAGGTCACTCAACACTTTGAGAAAATTAGAGGACTTACCTGGGGATGTTGTCAATAGAAAATATATAACTCGATAGTCGTTATATAAAAAAGGGGGCATTTAAATTGAAATAAAAATAGCTTTGAACTAAGTATTTATTTATATTCAGATTATTAGAAATAACTAGGAATGTGTTCCCCATGATTTCATAAAATAGCAAGAATATTGTAATAGTGATCTTTTTCAATTTTTAGCATGCAAAGTGGTAAGTTATGTATCCCTAAGTGCATGGTCCGCCAAATAGGAAATTTCACCCCACACCTTGGTCCGGCTACGTGTGTATAATTTACTAACCCTTACCTTTACCTCAGATTAGACATCACATCAATGTATGGCTTAGTTTTCATCCTCGCACCAATTGACATTAGACTATTAGATAGTATCACACTAAATCTCCGTTGATAATTCTTTTCTTATTAACTACATCCTTGGTTCGACAAGTAGCAACAAGGCGAGTTCTAACGTTGGCCACCATTAAAAAGACTTCTAAACGAAGAATTATCAATGCATGCATCAACACTAGTAAAAAATTACTTAGTTATTATTCATACATTGTTAATTGCTCATGGTTCCCACAACCCTAGTTGTGAATTTAGTTAGTCATGCTTGTAAGAATACAATTCATATTTTTAGAAGAAGAATTCATGAACTTACGTAATGAGTAGAAGAAACCCATATTCTCCAATTGAAATTCAAAGAAAGAATCTTTATAAACCGAAATTAGGAAATCAAATTGCTAGAGTTTGCAAGTTAATTCCCAAGAAAATACCAAGAACTAAAAGTTAACAATAATGTCTAACCCCCAAAAATGAGGTTTACATACCCTATTTATAGAAAAACATGTCCTAAACAAAAAGGAAATGAAATAAGCAAATAAACTACTGGACGCGGCTTCAATCGACAAGACTGACCTACGGACCGTGGATCGACCTACGGTCCGTAGGTCCCTTCCGTAGCTCCGGACTTAGACTTTTTCTTACAAGTTGGAACCTTCAACTTCCAGACTGAAACAACAGACACGTGTAGCACGGACCGTAGGTTGACCTACGGTCCGTGGGTCCCCTTCCGTGGCTCCACACTTAGAACTTTTCCTCAGGTACTGGAACTCAAAATCTCTGAATCAATCGACGATTGTGCAGGACGCCCCATGGGTCGACCTACGGTCCATCACTCTCTTCCGTAGTTCCACACTTTGTCAAATTTCCCTGAAGATCATTCCACGCCAGCCCAACGATGGACCGTGACTAGACCTACGGTTCGTAAGTCACTTCCGTGGGTGGCCACTTTTGCAGAATTTCAGATGTCTCTTTCTCGACCTCATCAAAGTCTATTTCTTACAAATATAGCACAATAAACATTATTTCTAATACAAAATGGCCCTAGACACACACAACTCTTAAGTGAAATGTATTAAAAATACTGTAAACTCATGGTATATCAGGTGGATCACCGAGTTGATCGGCGAGCTCGACTTACTTTGTCGAGTGGTTATTAGTAGCACATTTTTGGCGACTATAAAAACATTTTTGAACATTTAGTTTAGTATCAATTAACAATTATTATTATTATTCATACTGAATTCTGAGTATTGAGACAAGTTTTCTCTAGTTTTTCTAAGCTTTGAAGAATTGAAATTTTTCACTTTTGAGAAATTGGAAGTGGTCTTTGAGATTCTTTGAATTGAACCATTGTAAGAACGTAATCAATCTTACCTAGTTGATGGAAACTGCATTTGGTAATGATTTTTATATTTTTATGATGTCTAGCTAAAACCCCAATTCTTGGGGTGTGATCATGTGATTATAGGCTGATTTAATTTATGGGTATTGCTAATTGTTAGTTTAAATGTTGTTTAGAAGTGAGTTCAATCTTTAATTATGGTTTAATTTAAGAATTGTAGTTGCAAATGCAGTTCTACCTTTGTGTTTTTGGCTTGCTCGAGAGAGAGATTTTAAAACTAAGATTATTGATTGATGGTCAGTGGGTATTGGGTTGACATGGGTTCAGCTTGAGAGAGTGAATCCTAAACCCAATTCCATACTTTCAGCTCGAGAGAATGAATGGACTAAGGTGTGTGTTGGTTTTATTTTGCTTGCTTGTTGATGTTCGAGAGAAATCAACTTGATTCGGGGTAAATTGTTTGAGAGAAAATTTATTCCCTCTATGGCTTAGCTTAATCACTAATATTCAGTTATTTCCTAACAGTTGCAGTTACCAATTTGTCTGTATTAGTCTATAATCGAATCACATCCCAAGAACCCATCTCATTATTTTTATCTTGTACTGTTTGCTACTGTTGTAGTTGATAATTAAAACCAAAACCCCCTTATTTGACATTTGTGTCACCCCCTGATTTGAATTATATTTTTATTTGATAATGTTTATTTCTATGACTGATTGAATCTTAAACACGTACCGCTCGTTGTGGGATTCGACCCCAACTCATTTAGTTAGGTTATATATTGATTAACGACCGTTGACGCTTAGAATTGGATGAAGTGTCTTTGAAACGTCATTAATCAAAATGGCGCCGCTGCCGGGGAGTGGTGTTGGTTAAGATTCTTTTGGTAAAGTTGAATTTTGTTCTTTTTAGTCATAGTTGAATATACTTACCTTTAGTTTTGGTTTGTGTGTTGTTGTTTGTAACAGAGGAAATGAGTGTCAAAGGAAGCAATGGTAGCCAAGTGGGCCACCAAGATGACATCGGTAACCTCAACGATGTCAATGCGCTGAATGTTAACGACCCGCATCTAATGGGTGGGATTAGTGCCATTCGCTTGCCTCCGGCTGAAGGGAACGTTGTGTTCCACATTACAAGCACCATGTTGCAGCTCTTACAATTGAAAGGGTTGTTTGGAGGGTTGGCTCATGAGGATCCCCATGAGCATATCAGAAACTTTGTTGATGTTTGCATGCCATTCTCCTTCAAGAACATATCCCAAGAGTCGGTCCGGTTGAGGTTGTTCCCATTTTCTTTAATGGGAGAAGCATGTAAGTGGTTGGGTGAATTGCCATGCGACTCAATCACTTCGTGGGAAAAGCTTGTCACCGCATTTCAAGTGCGATTTTTCCCTCCTTCGAAGATGATGACACTTCGGGACAACATCCAAAGCTTCAAGCGTTTGGAAGGTGAGACAATCCATGAAACTTGGCTATGATTCAAGAAGTTGGTGTTGCAATGCCCAACTCATGGTTTGCCCGACAACGTTTTGCTGCAATACTTTTACTGATACCTTGATTCGGTTAACAAGGGAGTAGCTGACCAACTTTCTCCGGGAGGTTTGATGCAACAATCTTACATTATAGCTACCTAGCTCTTGGATGGTATGACCAAATCAACCGGGCATGGTACACCCGTGAGGATCAGGTCTCCCCTCTCACTTTTAAATTGACCAAGGAGCAGCTTGAGAAAGACCAAGAGAGGGACCACAACATGGCAAAGATTATGACCCAACTTGACATTTTGTCCAAAAATGTCATGGGACTTGGTGCTAGAAGTGTCAATGATATGGGTGTCGGGTGTGCAAACCCCAAATAGGCTAAGTTTGAAGCATTATATAACGAGGAGGTGAACTTCCTAGGCAACCAAGAAAGTGGTTATCGTGCAAACTACCCGAGGCAGGGTGGTAACCAAGGTTGGAACATAGATGATGGCTAGAGAGATCGTGATAGAGAGTGGAGGGATCGTAACCCCACTTGTAAAGAAAGGGATTGGGAAAAGGACAGGTACATTCCTCCCCATGAGTGTCAAAAGCCAACGGATTTTAAGGGTGGTCGTTCTGAGGATATGCTCTCTCGTATCCTCAACAAGGTTGAGGGGTCCGATAAAACCTTGAAAGAGATGAAGGATGATGTATCGACCCTTAGACAGACTGTCACCTCTCACTCCGTCTCTATAAAACAGTTGGAGACCCAAATGGGTTAGATTTCGTCTCATTTAAACCCGAGACAACAAGGGGGGTTGTCTAGTCACACTATGGCAGACCCCAAGAATGAGGTTTGAGCAAGGACTTGCGTCGTGCCACGACATTAACTAAGGCACTTCTTGGGAAGCAACCCAAGTTTTTATTTGCTTTCTTTTTATTTTAGGAATAATCATGTGTTAATTTTGCAGGTTGAGTGTAGAATGTGTTTGAAAAGTGTAGGTTGACGAGCAAAAGGCCCAGTCAGCGACTCACCAAAGAGGTCAGCGAGCCCGACCTAGATCGCCGTTGGACTCAAGAAATTCTAAGGTTGGAGTCTGTAAAACTCGGCGGGCCCAGGAGCAAAAGCGTGAATATGAATGAAATAATTAAAAAGCTTTACAATTGGCATGCAATAATAGTAAATACTGAAATAATCTACTTTACTTTTTGTGGGAGTTTCTCTAACCAACAACCAGCACTATAAGACTTGTGATAATACAACATCTTTCCCACATTGTTAGAACCGTCCTATACCTTGCCGGGTATAGGATGCAAGTTAACTTATAAATCTACTAAAAGCCTTCTTGAGGCTGGTAAGGAGTCATCCGAATTTCGATATGATCCTATCTATGTTGGTGGCACATTTTATGGGGTTTGAGTTGTATTAACTCTTACCCAAATTGGTACTCAATACTACTCCTAAAATGTACATATTAATTTTCATATAATAATACTCACTCGGTCGAGTTAATATTCCAAAGACCCTTTTAGGGAAAAATTGTTCTTTACTTTACTTAATGAAACTTCTTTTAAAACTATTTATGCTTTTATTAAATTAGCAATACTTTTCGCAATACAAAATGGTGAAATTTCAATCATTAGTGTTCCCTAAAAAAATTCTTCTCAATTGTTCTTACATACCTGGAAGAACAAAGTTCTTGAAGAAACTTGAAGAAGATGCTTGAAAACCCTAGCTTCTTCCTTACTTAAAGTGGTTTATGAGTTTGAGGGAGTTAAAACTACAGGAACTAAGTCTTAAGCTTGAAAACCCTTTTAGGATATGCGTAATATCTTGGCTTAGACTTAGGACAGCTGGGAACATAAAAAAGAAACACCAACAAAAAAAACTGTCGGAAACCTTCCACGAGGCCATCTACGGTCTATGGTTTGATCTACAGGTCGTAGATCCCATTCGTGGAGGTCAGACCAAAATTTGAGTTTATGAAGTACTACTTATGGGCCCAAATTACGGCCAGTAACTGGGTTTACTATCCGTAATTAGATCCGTGGAAATCAGACTTAAAAACTTAATTCAAAACTTCATTCTACGGGTCTAAATTATGGCCGGTAGATGCTTCAACGTCCCGTAACTGGGTCCGTAAGAATTGGACCCAAAAGATGATTTTCATAACTTAATTGAGAAACGTTTCACATCATAATCAACATTATTATCGTGAGAGACTACATTAATCAAGAAGGAAATTGCAGTTGGTGTGCATTAATATCATATTCATAACCTTCAAATATGAAGAAATTTGAGTCCTGAGGTATATTTCCAGAGCTTACATCAAATAAATATGAAAGTCTTTTGCAATATAGCTACTTATGGCTAAAGCTAATAAATTTTTGAGTGAATTAATTTGACTTTTCAGGTCAATAACTTTGTGTGCATTTCATAAAAAATTTACACTCATGATCAGGTGTTAATCGTAGAGAACAAGTTTTTTGGACAATTGGAATGGTACCTCATAATCCCAACACCTTACGCGTTCCTCGTACGTTTAATTCAAACGCGTTTGATAATATTTTTTTCACTTTTTTTTTTGAAAGCTGAACTACGAAAAACATATTTGACCGTAAAATTTCGGAATTCACTTATACTACAATTTGTAAAAATTGATAACATATACTAGTAACTTTAACATAGCTTTAGGGAGTGGAATATGGTGGTGGATCTACTTACAAAGGAAGACTTAGAAGAATATTTTTTGAAGCATAGTTAGACATTACTTTTACTAGATTTTTTTTTTTTTTACTTTGACTTGTAACAGTAACTTAACTACACATATTGACAGCATTGCTCATTTAGTCCTCTATGATCTTGAGTACTTTTTATTATAAAACATAATTAATATAACTATCTTATTTCAATCAAAAGAATTATGAGAATAAGTTCTATTTGATTTTTCTCTCAAAAATTAAAGATAAAATAAATTATCATGTGTATCATTGCTTATTTACATCTAACAATTTATTTTTGTCGCCATTATTTCTTGCTTAAAATGTATTTAGAAGTTTCTTTTTTATTACTTTGTGAATATAATAATGTAGGTTATTTTTTATATGTCTTAGCTACATAATTATGAAAATCTATATCTATATATTATTTAATTGTGGTCTTTGAGATTGTAATATGGCATGTCTCTTATGCAATCAAGTTATTTATCTTTTTTCTTATTTTTGTGATTTTTACCCTTATATTTTTCAGTCATTTATTTATTTTTACAAATAAAATCAATGCATAATGGTTAATATATTTAATGTCATAATAATATTATTTATTAAAGTTATGATAACTGATGTCTCTTATCTTCTTTATAACTTCTACTCTTAAATATTATTGATAACTCCTGTTTATTTCATTTTTATAATTTTTTAAAAATATTTTTTAAATATGTAAATAGTAAACAAATGTAAATGTGATAACAAAGACGTAACGTAGAAGTTAAAAAAATATTTAATACCAAAATTGGTGTTTTCATAAATGATCAAGTACTCAAAAGATAAGTAAGATTTAAATATTCATAAGAGAAATTGATAAAAAGTAAAGAGTAGGAATGTACCCTAATATTGAAGAAATATTTCGTCAAGTCATCGTTCTTTAAAAGTAAAAAAAAATGAATAATTAAAATAATAAAATCTGAGTCTATTTATAGTTTGAGAAAAGTTGGCAAAAAATTTGGCCTTATTAGATCCACGACGCGCAGGTGCATTATAAATTCAGCTTTAACGAACTCCTCTTCTCCGCGACGTAGAGAGGATGTGTAGTCCTCTGCCTCAACATCATTAGTGTGAACAAATAATTAGTTCCCTCTCTGCGTCACGGAGAGGATACAGAGCACTATATTTTTTTCTCTTTAACTTCCTTTTCTCTTTTTCTCCTTTGTCCTTTGCGCCTTAGTGATCAGATCCACTTCTACTTCTTGTGCTTCCATATGTTTTGTACCTTTTCCTCCTGCTTCCCAACCTACCGTCACTAATCATATCGGTTAATCATAATGAAATAACATGACTCAAACACTATCATTAACATAAGAATTTGTCCTCAAACTAGGTTAAAGTATGAGTGTTATTTGGCTCCTAGACATGTAAATATGCTCAAAATCACTTTTGTTTGTCATCTAATTTATCACCTTCATGATTTACAATTATAAGCTTCCGCTTGACGCCCTGATTACTTTTCAACCCAACACAAATCTGTTTATGCGTAGTGTTGGGGCACTCATTTGAGAGTACATACAAGATAAATATGCATACCACACACAATGTAAAGCTTAATCTTATTTTCGAAATTAAGCTTGATCTAGTTTTAATATATTTCTTAAAATTTTCTTATCACTATATATATGACATTTATTTTAACATCAATTACTATTCCTTCCGTTTTATATTTGTTAATCATTTACCTTTTTACACACCTATTAAAAATATATAAATAAGAATATAATTTTACAAATTCACTCCTTAATTTTTTTTGGGGAATTTACAAACAAATATGACCATTTTAAAGTAGTTCAGGAGAGTTATAGAACTCCCGCGGAGAATAGGTGTGTAGTTGGAAATAAATAAGTTGGGGGGTCATTTGACCATTTTCTCATTATTATTCCTTCCATCTCATATTAGTTGATCTATTTACTTTTTTTACACACCTATTAGAAATATATAGATAAGAATATAATTTTACTAATTCACATGTTAAAAAACTTTTTGGAAATTTACAAACAAATATGAATTGATGTTTTCTGGATTTAATAAGATAAATAACTAATAGTTGTTAATAGAATGACTATTCAACCCGTTCATATTAAATATAAAAAATTTGACTTAAAGAGTTCATAATTATATGGATTCACAACCTGAGATCAGTGAAAAGATGAGAACAATTCTGATATCAGTGGCAGACCCAGAATTTTCACAAAGTGGGTTCAAGATATAAAAATAGAGATTCAAGCTCAGGTTGGCTGGGAAAATTGAACCCTCTTCACCACTCGGCAAGGGTCACACTTGTGTTAGTGGGTCAAAAGTTAATATATACATATACAATTTTAAAAAACTGATTAAATATACATATATATACAATGTTATTTTTCAACGAAGTGAGTTCATATGAACTCACTTGACCCACTGTAGGTCCGCCCCTGATTCTGATTGATTGGTTGATTCAAATTCACCACAAATTTGAACTTAATTGAGGAACACTTCACATCACAATCAACATTATTATGAACACTCTTTGAGAATTTACAAATATGAACACTTTTAAAAAGAACTAGTCTCAAAGGTAATATAGAAAAAATTTAATTAATATTTTCTTGATTTAGTAAGATAAATAACTAATACGAGTCAGATATTTTTTAATACTTTTATGTATTCCACTTGAACCTATTTTTTATTAGGGAAACTTACATAAATATACTATAAATAAAAAATATTTACCATTTATAGCAGTAATATTTTTTTTTCACTTGATCACTTTTAATACATGTATAATACACTTTTAATTCATATTACAAAGAACAATTTATTATTCACATATAATACAAGTTTTATTGATGGATAATACATTTATCACACATTTTAATACAGTTATAATACAATGT